>JAOUQT010000036.1:5524507-5540086 GCA_025769995.1 Xyliphius kryptos
CTTTTGTCCCCCCCCCCCCCCCGCCACGACTCCAGTATAGGATTAAGAGGAAGGTAACCTGCTCCTACAACCTGAAGCCTTTAGTATACCGTAGATGTTCAGCAGAATTTTGCAGTGTGTGTTTTTATCCAAAGAGGTCAGGAACCGATGTCAGACCAAAAGGTCAATGAATATAGTATAGAATATAATGTTGAGGACGTGTGGCGAAGACGTCTTTGGAGAGTTGTCTTTAGCTCAGCGGGTATGCGCTTACGTTCTGCCTAAATATTTTGAGAGCGGAGACCCCCTTCCCAGCATTCCACTGGGATCAGCGAGTCCGGCTCTGAAGAGCGGCTCGGTTAAAAGTTTATAAAACGCTCAAAGATACAAAAAGCGTTTAAAACCGAATTAGCCGGCGAAGTCTTTCCAAAACGCTTCGGTTGGTCACACATCATTTGTTCGTTCACATCAGTCTTGTGAGGTCCAGGCAGTTTCTTGGCTCTCAGAGATCAACCTTTATAATCGGCGTGTCAGAGAGAGAGAACTAAGCTTTACGGGATGGGAGGGTCGGCGCAATCGGTCAAGACCCAAAAGCCATCATGGCGCTATCACCGCGTCGCTCAGCCCACATGGGACCCGGAACCCACATCGATCAAAGTGGCGCGTTCCATCCTCCTTAGAGCGGCTAAATGAGCGCGTCGCTGGACCTTAAACTCTTTTATTGGAATATTGGAAGATGGGAGAAGCTGCCCAAGTTCCACAGACATTTAACTGGAGCGGATGGATGTTAGAACGTGTGGTTCTGCGGTGGGTTGGAAATACAGTAGGTGTAAAGAGAAAACCATCCTGGTTGCCAGGAGACCAAGGACAATTCCTCTATTGTTCACTGTGTCCATTGGGGAAGAAGGCCTCTCTCACTATGACCGAACCAGAGTAATGGAAGGGTTAGAAATTCACTCTGGGTAGAACCTGCTGGATAGCTGACCATCATTCAGTCCCTTCTGTAAGTCGGGGAACCTTCTGAACCCTTCTGGCTGTAGAACATGGATTAATTATTGGTTATTTTTAGGGAGACTTGGGTTCAGTAATGCACCGGGTTCTGCACTGGCTGCTAAAGATCCCTCACCCAACACGCCTCTGATAAAGATTACACAGAGTTACAGGAACTAAAAACGGCCTCAAAGTCAACAGCGTGCAGTTTGTTATTCTGTGCCATGACCATCAACGTAGGAACTGTCCACATACTATTAGAACACACTTCTGTGGTTTTATCTTTAGAATGTTCTGAAGCTCGGGTCGTTAGCATCACACCAGTGAAGCCCCTCTGTCTGGTTTCCATCAGTCGGTGGGCAGTGGAGCCGTGTGGCAGCTGAAGAACACTGGAGAGGTTCTGAGGGAGGTTCCTAAGCAGAACTGATATGTGGCACCAGGTCACTCAGAGGGTTGTCTTGCTGGTGGAACGGAGACATCAATATTAAAGAAGGAACCGAGTTTCTCAGGACTTAAAAGTACCAATCTGCCCCTGACCTGCCGTGTTGATTTAACGTTACAGTTACGGCAACTGAACTGAACTGAACTGAAATAGTGAACCACTGAACAACTAAACGATTAAACCACCAAACCACTGAACAAATGAACCACCAAACTACTGAACCACCAACCACTGAACAAACTGAACCACGAAACCACTGAACAAATGAACCACCAAACTACTGAACCACCAACCACTGAACAAACAAACTGAACCACCAAACCACTGAACAAAAACAACTGAACTACTGAACAGATAAACAACTAAACAAATAGACAACTGAACCACCTAACAAATAAACAACTGAACTACTGAACAGATAAACAACTAAACAAATAGACAACTGAACCACCTAACAAATAAACAACTGAAGTACTGAACAAATAGACAACTGAACCACGAAACAACTGAACTACTGAACCACCAAACAAATAAACAACTGAAGTACTGAACAAATAAACAACTGAACAGATAGACAACTGAACCACCAAACAAATAAACAACTGAAGTACTGAACAAATAGACAACTGAACCACCAAACTAATAAACAACTGAAGTACTGAACAAATAGACAACTGAACCACCAAACAAATAATCAACTGAACAAATGGACAACTGAACCACTGAACAAATAAACAACTGAAGTACTGAACCACCAAACCTCTGAACAAATAAACAACTGAACAAATAGACAACTGAACCACTGAACAAATGGACAACTGAACCACGGAACAAATAAACAACTGAACTACTGAACCACCAAACAAATAACCGACTAAACAAATAAACAACTGAACCACGGAACAAATAAACTACTGAACCACCAAACACATAAACAACTAAACAAATGGACAACTGAACCACGGGACAACAGAACAAATAAACAACTGAACCACCAAAAAAGTAAACAACTGAACCACGGAACAAATAAACTACTGAACTACTGAACCATGGAACAAATAAACTACTGAACCACGGAACAAATAAACAACAGAACAAATAGACAACTGAACCACGGAACAAATAAACCACTGAACCACCGAACAAATAAACAACAGAACAAATAGACAACTGAACCACCAAACAAATAAACAACTGAAGTACTGAACCACCAAACCTCTGAACAAATAAACAACTGAACAGATAAATAACTGAACCACGGAACAAATAAACTACTGAACCACGGAACAAATAAACTACTGAACCACCAAAGCACTGAACAAATAGACAACTGAACAAATAAACAACTGAACTACCGAACCACCAAATCACCGAACTACTGAACCAAACGTTCATGAAAAGTAGCTCTGATGCAGTTTTCTAATTGAAACTCAGTCCGATTACTTCTGAACTTTTGGGTTCTGAATCTCTGATGAGAAAAGAACAAACCTACTGAATGTGCTGCAGAGAAGCTTCCTGATGTTTCTATTAATTATTATAAAGTACAAAGGCTTAGTTATCAGCTACTGAATTACCCTGCACCTCTCTCTCTCTTTCTCTGTGTGTGTGTATGTGAGTGTGTGTTTATAGTAAAGGAAGATTTGGGGTCTTGTGTCTTTGAGCATAAGCCAGCATCTCTGGTCTTGTGCAGGTTTATGGAAGAGTCAAAGTCTGTGTCTTTATGGCCTGTGTGTGTGTGTGTGTGAGACATACTCAGTGTTTGAGTCAAAACCTCTTCAAAGACCATGTTCAGCGTTACACACATTACGCCTCCGTAAACCAACACCGAGAATAAAATGATGGTGGTGAGGAATTCCTGCCGTCTGAACGGTTAAGTGATGCGGCGGTCGAGGTGCAGATGTCCAAACACTTTATTCTAACAGCATGTTGGGCTCTCTGTATAGAACGGCGCCTGTAGAGCGAACTCGGTCAGTCGGTTTGTCTTTAAAAGGTCGTGGGTTCCACATGGTTCCTTCACATCAGACTCATCGGCTTGAGCAGTGCAGACATGAACAGGGCCTTCCCCAAACTATCAACTCCATCCGCTACTGAAAAGACACCGGTCATAATGCAACTGTCCACAAGGGGAGCTGCGTGACGGATGGGTGCTGTGCGTTGCTTAACCTGAGGGCAGAATCCAGGGAATTTTTTGGGTTAACGACGGGTGTCCACATACTTTGGGTCAGGGGCTGTTTGTGTGTCTGTTGTGTGTGTGTGTGTGTGTGTGTGTGTGTGTGTGTGTGATTAGTGAGCAGGTTTATGGAAGAATCAGAGTTTGTATCTTTGTGGCTGTCTGTGTCTGATCATGCGTTTTTTCCCTGGCAGCAGATGATGTGTGTGTGTGTGTGTGTGTGTGTGTGTGTGTGTGTGTGTGTGTGTGTTGAAGTTCGGTCAGCCGTTCCAGATTTTCCCTTCAAGCTGCTTTAACCTGCAGACCTACATGGTAATAGCTATAGATTTGTTATTAACCATGTGCACCCCCACCCCACACACACACGTGCGTGTGAGTGTTAAAACAGTTTTATAAACTGTATTTTTTATTGTTAAAATAACTTCAGTAACATTAAAAAACTATAAAAAATATGTTTTCCTTTAGCTGAATAGAACTATGTTGACATTTGTATATAATAATAATAATAATAATAATAATAATAATAATAATAATAATAATAATAATAATAATAATAATAATAATAAACATAATAATAATAATAATAATGATAATACTTGTGTTATTAGCCAGTAATCACTGTTCGTATAGGGTACAATAATGTAGTTATTGTTTTGAAAATATGTGCATATACTGAACAATATGAATGATCATATTGTCTTATAGACTATATACATTTTACACAATTTGTTACAAAATAAAAAACTGAAACGACTCTAGGTGCAGAAATGTCTTCTTTCTGGAAGTTTGTGCTAAAAACTGGAGAGACTGAGGTGCTTTTTTCGGCTTTGCCAAAGCACTGTTCTAAATCTTATCTCCACGTCTTCAATTAGGGTCAGGGGGTAGTGTGGCTCAATGAAATCTGCATGAATACACACCAATAGAAAAGTTGTGTTCACATTAAGGGACGAATTTAGAGGGGGGATCTTTTCCTATCGCAGCCTGCAACCCGGGCTCATTTGTTTTTGTGCTAAAGAGGTTATGGGAAGAGGACAAATGATCTTTTCTGCACACTTTTTCTACATAAACTATTAACTACTGTATATGCCTACAGATTATTAGTCATTTCTATGAATATTACGCATGGTACATAATATATGTAGTAAAGAATGAATTATACTGATATATATATATATATATATCAGTATAATTAATTCAGCCAATATTGTTAGCAGTTGAATGTACTGATCTGTGTTCTTTAACAAAAATTACCAACTTTAACATAAACAACGTTTTCACCTGTCCATAAAAACATGCCATCAAATTCTCTTAAAGTCTCGTTGTAGCTATTATCTGTGAGTTTTTTTTCCAATAGAAAGCAACTGCATCCTGTTTGTGTGTGTATCTGTGTGCGCGTGTCTGCTTCTATATATACTGTTTTACATGTTTGAGGCAAGTTGTAAACTGTATCCCACTATCCAAATAAAAGATTTATAGCCAGTTTTTTTGGTAGTTAATATGGAGTGTGAACGGGCTGATTGGGTTGAGCTGGGGCCCAGAGAAGAGGCTTTTCTCCCTGTCCCTTCTGGCTTTGTATGAAAGGCTGTTTCTCTGTGTCTACAATAAGAGATTCGGTCAGGGGAGGAATCCTTCATAATTAGTCCATGTAATGGTGCGTTTACCTAATTTTTGTATTCACTATTTACTATGGGCAATTTCCGTATAGTGTTTCTTTTAGTATTCCCGGTCATCAACGGCTATGGATTATTTTATCCAGAAATAAAGATACAGGCTACAACGCGTAAATACTTTTTCAATTAACAACGATAAATTGAACGAATGTTTGTGTATGTGCCTTGAAGCTGACAGGCAAAGAAATCATAAACTTAATTCGTAATTATAAAATGGAATACTGTATTTTGTCCTCGAAATGTACACATTAACATAAACACGCGAGAAATGAACACTGGGTAATGAAGCGCTCGAGAATAAACATGAATATTTCCCATTCACATCTTCGTTGTTTCTTGTCTTTTGCATAAATTTCATTGTACTCCGTGTATTTAAATAGAGAAACAGAATGTCTATAGAGCGCTCAATAATTGACAAATAATTATAAACACCAATTCAAGAAAAGTATCCAGAAATAGAAAAGACAACGGAGACGTAGAGCAATATTATATACATCCATATTTCTACATATATATTACAAACTGGGAGAATGATCGCATTATTTAGGATATATGTATAATTCAATATAAAATCTTGAAATAAAAATAAAAAATCTGATAGTTCCACATTTGACCAGAGTACCCCACACAGGCAGTGACAGTAGTGAAAAAAGGTGCTTATACGACTCAAATGATTGTCTGATGAAACTAAATAATGAGGATTGCATCCTGGCTGCGCTGTGCCTTGTCACTCGAATTAAAAACGATTAAAACAAAGACGATGAACACTTCCTTTTTTTGTCATCCTGGCAGAAAATATCAACCGAAAGATTATTTCCTGCGTACAAAAAAAAACTATCGATTATTCATGCAAGTGATGGGGGAAAGGCGTGGATCCTGTTGAAAGCGCTTATAGAAAACGTGCTTTTATATTTTTGTTTTCTCTTGTTCTCTTAGTCTCTGAATAATTGTGGTCCTTTTGTTTCCCCCCGATATTAAATATTGTTTATTCAGGTCTGTATTTCTTGCAAATATATTTCTCTCTTATCAGAGTATCATACGTCGCATTCGGAGTCACTGGATGTTACGGAGAGGATGGAGGTCGTCATGTCAGCGCGCTCCGTCATGCTGGACACGCTGGTGGGACTGGCGGCGGTACACGGAGACTCGGCCGAACTGTGTGGAGTGCATTCAGATAGAGAGCGCATGCCATTCTGTCCCATGGTTTGGTGCTGCAGCCTAGAGAAAAAGAGGGGAAAAATAAAATAAAAACTTAGGAGATGTATTTACGATATTTCTTACAATTGTTAAATACAAAATCAAGAACAATATCCATATTTTGTATATTTCTATATATATTACCTAAACTGATACAATTCTTTAACCAATTTAAAACAACACAGACCTACAGCAACTATACTTATTTGAAGCACACCGGTGCTATCCCAGCATGAACTATCCCAGCATAGCACATAATCACAATATCCTAAAACGCAGTTTTCTTTATTGAATAAATAATAATCAAGAAGCTTTATTCTATTACACTTCGTTTCATTTTAGCTAATCCAACTGTCATCTTGGTAAAGAAACAAGCAAAACATGTGTCATGTCCTTTATTTATTTGATTATTTATTTTACTATTGTTAAATTCCATTTAGTTGACATTTACATAATATAACACCTGCGTCTTTAACAAACCACTATAAAATTCCATTTAGAATTAAAATATCGCTGAAATGTTCAAAAACAGTCCTATATACAACAGATATCATATTCTTTAATATTCTTTATCATTTGTCAGAGCAAGCAAGATGATGTGAAACTGTTTATCATTTTAAAATTATTGCTGTCATTGGTAAGTCTTCAAAGTCTTAAGAATATTAAATAATGCATTTAGTAGACTGTAAACATTGCTGTAGAAGAAAATCTATACTGCACATTTAATCACAGATTATTTATGGAATGATAACAAAATGCAAATAATTACACTTTTGCAAATATATTCTTGAACTCATTCCACTTACGACTATTATGTTTCTATAATATTTATTAATTTGTTTACAGGTCACTGTTTATTAATATAACTCCTAAATGACTGTCTTACTTTGGTATATTTTAACATAGTGCTGAGCTTCAATTGATAATTATCCAGCCAGTTGGTGCAAGATGACTGCTTTATAAATACATGCATGGAATATCTCTTTTATTTTACAGTAAAAATTATAAACATTTCAAACATTTTCACTCCAGCAACACCTGCGCCATTTTAATGTAGCGTACCTGTTTTTTGCTGCTGCTGCTCTGTCTCTTTGCCTCCTGTTCTTAAACCAGTTTCCGACCTGTGTAGGAGTGAGTCCAGTGGCCTGCGCCAGTTCCCGTTTTTTGCTCGGGTTAGGGTACGGGTCCTGCAGGTACCACTCCCGCAAAAGACTTCGTGTCCGTTCCTTGAAACAGTGCGTCTTCTGCTCGCCGTCCCAGATAGTTCTAGGTAGTGGAAACTTCTTGCGCACTCTGTACTTATCGACTGGTCCGAGCGGCCGCCCTCGCAGCTTCTCGGCCTCCTGGTAATGAGCCTCAAGCCACATGGCCTGCAGCTTGCCGTGAGAGTCCTTGGTGAACTTGTGGTTTTCTAGGATATGATAAAGGTCGCGAAAGTTGCCCGTGTGGAAGGCGACAACAGCACGAGCACGCAGGATCGACTCGTGTTTGTTAATGGCCTCACAAGCGCCCGGCGCTACCGGCAGCGACCACAGGAATCGACCCAATCGCTCGATGTCGCCGGTCTCCTCGAGCGTCTCGCAGACGCTCGCCACCTGCTCCGCGGAGAAGTTGAGGGTCGGTAGCTGAAACATGGACAAGTCTTCGGAAGACCGGGCGCTGGGCGCGCTGCTCGCAACGAGCAAGGGCCGATCACCGAAGTTTGGTAGGAAGAAATGGGAGGGATATAGCTCTAAAGGAGATCTGAAAACCATGGAAATGACCTAAGAGACAGAGAAAATTTGCAAAGAAAAAAGAGGAACAGACGAGTGCAATATTGAATGATTCAATAGCTATAGCTTAATGACACTAGCCTCATAATATCTCCCCCTAAAAATCCAGGCGTGAGTGTAGCATTGAAATATTTTGTTTCGCTTTTCTATTGGTCTTCTTGGTGTCGTTGTGGGGTTGTCATGGCAGCCCTGCCAATCACTGTCAAGCGTGCCAATCATTAGGCAGTACGTAGCTTTCATCACTTGTGCTACTGGCGCGGGGGAGAGGGAGTGTTATCAGGAAGTCCGATCTGAACACCTCCCTCCTTAAGCAGAAGCCGAGGCTCAGCCTATTTGTTGAATGGAATGAGCAATTAGTGGGTGGAATATTATTGCGATCTTAACGAGACTCGTTAAAGCTAAAGAAGATATGTAGTAAAGAGAAGGCAGGGGTGGCAGCTGGTTGGAGGAGGGGGTGACAGTCGGGCACATGGAATACACATTTAAATGACGGATTTGACGCGGAGTCTACAACACGGTGCGCGTTCACTCACTAGGCTATATGAGAATCTCTGTACATCTGTCGGTATGAATGACATTCTTTTTTTGACAAGTTTATTCAACTGCTTTATCTTGAGCGCGCTGTTCTTTAGTTGGGTAGCTCGATTTTCTGAAATTGGCTGTTATCTGTACAGATGCGTACAACTGATGCTGATGCTAGCTCAGCATTCCTCTGCTAGGTGCAGCGTCTTTTTAGGCAAAGGAAACCACTAAGTTGATGCCCCTCGCGTGAACACCGATAAGTAAAAAATAAGTTCATAAGTTGTAATACACAAGTTATAATTTAAATATCAGTTTACATGTAAAATATTGAAGAGATTCAAATATTATTTGAATAAGGTAAACAATTCTTCTTGATTCACATGAAGAGCTGACGACAGATAATACCCACACTCAGTGCTGTTTAGCAACCTGGCATCTTGATTTCCCTGACATTATTGCAAAATTATTGTTGCTAACAATCAGTGTGAAAACATCCATTTAGCCAGAATGTGGACGAGGAAGAGAAATGTAGTTTGCCTTGTGACTCTTATTTTTCTGGTTCATTTGTTCATATGAAGCTTCAGTGAAGCATTCCCAAGTAGCTACCACTGAAACTGGCCGCTTTATAAAGATTACTGGACTGTAAATAACTGAAATACTGACCGCATATTCCTGCTTAATCCACTCTCAAACATGCGGCATTTCTCGCTGGCCCCTGCATGTTTAATGCATATCCTAAAATGCCGGCGTCTCCAGGTGCTTAACCCGATCACCTCACACCTGTGCTGATTTTTGGCTGTTTTAAAAAAGATAACTTGAAAATCTCTGCTTGCAGGCATACATAAATACACCGAGGGGGTGACAAGCGTACGAACTGAAATGTGGTGCGTATAAGCCCCTTTGTTAAATCACTTAATTTAACACAGCCTTTTGTTTATGTTAAGCATGTAATTAACACCCCCAAACAAGTTTATTCACCTGGGCTAATTGTCTGTTTATCCCCGAGCTTCCACTGCTGTAGTCTTTGCGATAAGCAGCTCTCCTCAACACCGACCAGTCATCAGCTCCCTCATTGTTTATTTAATTCCGCACCGCCTCTCAGCACAATACGGGCTCCATCTCCTGACTTTACTCTCAGCAAGTAAATTACTTGGGCAGTCCAGTCTCTGTAGTCCAGTCTCTTCCAGCAGCAATTTTTCGATTGTTTCCAGTTCATAATATCCTTCTTTCATGTGTCGTCACATCCTGACCTGCTGGACTTGGGTGAGCCAAAAATAAAAGATAAAGAAGAATCGCACTTAGCCTGACAGTCTCTTAAATCATGGTCCTATTATTAACAACATTGTCGCCTGATGCTGGCATAAGAAACCAACAGTGTAAGAAACCTATTGGGACATTCAATTGAGGACCCCTTACAAATTCCTGTTACAATTTGAAACTTTAAACCACTTTTAATTATTTTCCTGTTAGTTTCCTACTCGGAAACGTTAAGTGGACACATCAGTAGAGGAAACACTTATTTAGTGCTCAGTTTAATCCCTCAGACGCGCGTGATCTGTAGCCGATCTTGCGTTGCTTTTAATACGTTTGGGACTTTTCCCTCCAATTCCTTCTTCATGGTGGATTTTTTTTTACCAGCGGTTAATTACACAATAGTTTATATGCTTTTCCTGTTTCTTTGCAGCTACGGTATTCATGATGCATTTCTAGTCTTTCTTCCGCAAGTCTTCCTAATTGGGACCATTTTGGTAGGTGACGCTGCAGTCTCATAGCCAGCTCGCCGTGTAAGTTTCGAAAATGTGGCATTTGACCAGCAAAAGCCTGAATGCGTACGGTTATATCAAATCCAGTAAAGTTTATTAGGCTGGTATGTGAGGAATGTCGTAAATAACAGATTGGTTATTGTAATTCATTGGCAGCTCTTTCTACACTCCAGAAAAAATCCAACTCATCCTGCAGCTGTGAAAGGCGGTCGGGATGGGGCGCAACTGCCCCTCTTTATTTGCTTAGTCCAAAGCATTCAACCTAATGTGTTGTGCTTCACATAGGACCAAACGACAAGCGAGATGCGGGGTTTCTGACTACCGATTCACTGCTAATGTGAGTACAGTTAGTTCTTTTATATTGCACATGACCTATATATATATTTAAATAATAAATCCTGAACAAACGAATATTTCTCAATTATTAGTAGGTCTAAATAGTTCAATTATTGTAGTATAATATATTAGACAATTAAAGGGAAAATGTGAAAAATAGTTCTCTATAGTTCTAATTTAATTATCTTTTCTTATTTAATTCTGGGGATGTACGACTATTTAAAGGGTTGTGGATCAATAAATGTTTCTTTTCTTGTAAGTTTTACGTCGAAAGATTTCTGAAAATGTAATGCTCTTCCAAAAGAAACTCTTAAAAAAGATTTTCTAAGTGCACTTGTAACACTTGCTTTTGTTTTTCTGTGTTTTAGACTTCCTTCTTTATTGTCATTGGACGTTAAGCTGTTTTGGCAAAGTCTATCTTATTGTAAATGAACGTTTTGTACTCGCACCGTGTATTGTTTTGTGTGGTCTCATTAAGTGGGTATCCGCTCGCTCTGCTGAATTATACGGGAGATGACCAATCAGAGCCTGTGCACGGCTTGTTAGCGACGTTTAATGAGACGAGAGAGAATAGCACCTCCATGTTAGATTTACCTTATGTCAACTCGTTACTTCTAATGAAGGATTTGAAGGATTCCCTGCTGAATAGAACCAGGCAACCGGAACTTCTTCCGACTTCTCTAGCCTTTGCACAGCCAAACGTGTTAGAGAAGAAGAAGAAGAAGAGGAGAGAGACAGAGAGAGACAGAGAGAGAGAGAGAGAGAGAGAGAAAGAGATGACTTTTTTAAATGCTGTGATCACTTATATATGCAAATAGATACGCGACAAATGCAGGACATGGAGGAGGTTACTGGGCGTCAGGTTACTTTACATTTTAAAAGTCCTGCTCTGTTTTTTTGATGCTAGATATACTGACTGTAATCATAACATAACTCTGTCTCCCTCTCTCTCTCGCTCTCTCTCTCTCCCCCTATATATATATATAGCCCGTCTGGTACCAACAACTATGACAGGTTTTTAGTCAGTTTGCACTTCAGCAAGTTGTCTTGACCACCTCTAATGCGGCTATGTGAGGAATAGGTATTTGAGTTAACAAGCAATTGAACAGGTATATGTATGTGTGTGTGTTTGTGTGTGTTTGTGTGTGTATGTCTATAAATATAAGAAAAACAATTAAAGTCTATAAAATAAAAATAATAATTTACATTGTAAATATCCCTCACTCAAAGCAACAAATGGCCCCGTCCCGTGAAAATAACTTAGCTAATTAGCTTTGCTTGTCATAATGTTTTTAAAGCCTTTACCTAGAAATAACCAACCATAAATTAATGTCTATAAATAAAGATTATCTTGATTGCTTCGTGTTGTTTGATTATATCAACTCTGGTTTACTTATGAACATGCGGATACTTGTGTCGGGATGTTTGTAGCACACTATTTCATTCATATAAATAAATGTAAATAAGTTAATAAGTTAAATAAATAATAAGTTATTTATTCTTCGTAAAATGACGCAGTTATTTAAAGTCACAAATAGAAACTTAAAACATTCTATTAATTTGTGCATGTTGAACATTGGGTCGATGTCAGTAATAATTATATCCAAAACAACTTTAATATTAACACATAACTAACTATAATATGATCTGCTCTAAATACATGCACATGCATGTATTGTTTTGAATATGTCACTGTCACTGTCAGGCAGTAGGCT
The DNA here is from genome assembly GCA_025769995.1 of Xyliphius kryptos. Taxonomy (NCBI): domain Eukaryota; kingdom Metazoa; phylum Chordata; class Actinopteri; order Siluriformes; family Aspredinidae; genus Xyliphius; species Xyliphius kryptos. The sequence goes on from JAOUQT010000036.1 coordinate 5,537,064, forward strand.
GTAGAAGCAGGTGGAAATATTCAGTGTATAGTGTAGCCATATACTTATGCATGAAATTTCACATAGTTAATTTAATTTCTGATGCGTTCTCGAAAAGAGCAATAATACACATGACATGTGTTCTCATTGACTCGTTATATTTTTATTATTTACATTAAATTAACGACAAAAATGTTAAAAGCGTTCAATATATTAAAATATTAGTAATATGTTACTATTAATATAGTAAAATATTAATATTTTCTTCGTTTTTTTATTTTTATTATTATTATAATTATTATTATTATTATTATTATTATTAGTAGTAGTAGTAGTAGTATACTTATTGCCTCTAAGAAATGTAGGTGTAGTTTACAACTTTGCAGATTGTATGTAAAGTAATTATATATCCTGTGCAAAATGAAATAATTATACGAAACTCGAAATATTATGCTTTGACAGACCTTTTTGGAACTACTGTAAAATTGTAATGTTCAGTAATTAAATAATAAAGAAAATACTAGTTTTCATCTCTTGAATATATCGATATTACAACACAACACAGGCTATGAATATTACACTTGCATGTTTTGATTTTATTCTTTGGGCTTCATATTTTTATTCTCACCAGTTTCAATGGCCAGTTCCACATTTCTTTACCTGTTGGAAAATACTTGAGGTCATATATATGGTGTTACGATGTTTTCTACGTAGTCATCTTACATTATATGAATTTGGCTAGTTAGTAACTATTCGTTTGGGAACCGCACACAGTTTAATTTAAACTACTGGTTATTTATTATCCTCACATCTCACTTGAACCCGATAACTTCCCGTATATCCATAGAACTTAATTAAAATCTATTTCACTTATGTAATTGAATCAGGGCACACTGATAAGCAAAACACAAACAGTCTGCGTGCGCACTCTTTATTTTTATTTATTTTCTGTTGTGTCTAACGTCAGATAAACATGCCGATGACATTTTCTACATTTAGAAATTAAATTCACCTCTCCACGAATCATATGAATTCTTAGCTATATAGTTCAGCACACATAGACTAAAGATGCTGTGAGCTGATGATCTTGGGGATCTGTGTCTGTGCTGGAGCGGGACTATAGAGGGATAGAAAGAGCGAGAGAAAGAGAGAGAGAGAGAGAGAGAGAGAGAGAGAGAGAAAATTAGAAGTCCTCTACAGTAACACCATTGTACCTCAACAAATTTTGTTTAAAGACGAAAACCAATAAACGGTAATAATATTATATTATAATATAATAGTATAGTAATAATATTATTAATATTAATAATACTAATAATAATATCGACAATGATGACGATAATATTATTATTATTATTCAACTTGCTGGTACAAATCATCCCTCTCATTCACAAATACTATTTCCCCGCGATGCCAATAGTATATTATCGCATACTATTTTTGCTCCAACCGCCAACATCACCTGGTCCACTGAGGCCTCGACACTCACCCTTTATCTTGGATAATCCGGCATCCTCACACCTCGCCACTGAGCACACACGCTTTTTAGTTTCTTAAATAGGATATTCGCAGTTCAATTAAGTTAATATTATTAATAATATTTAATGTTCTTCTGTACCTTCATTTCTCTATCCTGCGAGAGAGACAGAGAGAGACAGAGGGAGAGAAGTTAAGTATTCATTTTAATAATAATAATTACAATAATATTAATAATAATAATAATAATATTAACAATGATTACGATATTATTATTATTATTATTAATTGTATTCTTAATAATAATAATGACAATAATAATATTATTATTAATTTTTAATAATAATATTAACAAGGAATAACAAGGAAGTAAAAAATATTAACATTATTGTCTTACTAAGAGCTCCTTAGAGTTAGCATCTAGATTAACTGAAATACACATTTTGGCCCTTTATTTAAGGTCTGCAAGTTTTGTATTGTAATATTTAAAAGTTACATTATTTTTTTTTTGCTTCTTTAGATAGAAAGTTCTTTGGTCGACTATCACATCGACTAGTCTCTTTCTGCTCCATTCAGGAAACTAAAACTGAAATTACGGAACAAGATTTATACTTAACTTCTCTCTCTGTCTCTGCCTCTCTCTGTCTCTTTCGCAGGCTGGGAGTAAGGTGTAAAATGGTCGTGAGGAGCCATCAAATCTTTTCTTTTCCTTGTGTGATTAAGGTACAAAAGAACATTAAATAATACTATTAATAATATTAACTTAATTGAATCGCGAATATCCTATTTAAGAAACTAAAAAGTGTGTTTGCACAGTGGCGAGGTGTGGGAATGGCGGCTCACCCGAGAGGTGGGACGGTAGTCTCTCACTCCGTCACGGGGTGAGATGGAAGGTGAGTGTCGAGGCCTCAGTGGACCAGGTGATGTTGGAGGTTGGAGCAAAAATAGGATGCGATAATATACTATTGACATCGCGGAAGAATAGTGTTTGTGAATGAGAAGGATGATTTGTACCAGCTGGTCGAATACGGAATAGAGGTAAGTGTAAAGATAACGAGTACTTTATTCTGTGACTCCTTTGCGTGCAACAACGAAATAACAACTCTTACCGGCGTAAGAGTGTTCACTGTAAATAAGTCCACTCTGGACATCTCATTCAAGAGGGAGGGTCATACTTGCTGTACTTCGAATGTGCTTCGAATGCGGGGACATTGACCATGAAAGTTGTAACTGTCGGCATAATTCCCGGCACAGTATTGAACACGGACCGTGCGGAGTTAATGGGGAGAATCAGGCTGAATCAGGTGGCAGTGAAGAGCACTCAGATACTGCCGATGGGACGAGGGGAGATGGTTAGTTCAATCCGCTACAGGGAATTAACTCATGTAGAAAGATTAAACGAAGAACAAAGTGTAAACAAGGACAAAAATACGCAAACTTTAATAGAAAGGTGTAATATAGAAAGGACAGAATAGTCTCACAAAAATGTATCGCGGAGAGACCTGTAGAAAACGCATTGTGTGGGGGGTGTCAAGCGGTGAGCAGAGCAATGCGGTGAGTGTGTGTGT
>JAOUQT010000036.1:5540186-5552147 GCA_025769995.1 Xyliphius kryptos
GCCATAATTTCGTTTTTGTAAGATGCTACATGTTATGAAAATGACAATAAAGCCTCCTTGAATCCTTGAATCCTTAAATCTGAATCCGTATCTGTATATACAGGTCAGTATATGTATGACATCATTAACAGGTATTGTGAGTAAGAGAAAGATGGCCAGTAGATGGCGAGCTTGCCTAATGAAACGTTGCCTTAGTACCATGGCTCTGAAACAGTTTATGCAGCTCTGAGGAAACGTTGATATAAGTAACGATACTAATGAATCTTTGTTTCTCTAAACTACCTTTTTTTCGTTTAGAATAAAGCAAATGACCAGATGGAAAAGACAACTGGGCAATAGCTAAAACATTAGCATGGTATGCACTTTGGTGCGAGCTACATATGACGGTGTTATATAGTTAACTAGTTTTCCACCAGGAGGCATCGTACGAACAGTCTAATTAAAATGAATGACTAAAGTTAGATAGATTCAATTGCGATAGATAATTTTTAACGGTTCAACAGGAATTTCAATTAATTGTGAATTTATACAAAATGTCTAACTGTAAAGTCGTTTTAAAAGAGTTGTGGTTAACTTATGCTATAATTTTTACTAGTTGTTTTTCAAAAATTATTTATAACTGATTTTTGGGTAATGCCTTTTTTATTTAATGCATCAGGTTAAAACTATCTATCTAGGAAAAATCTCGCACTTAGTTTGCACTTGAAATCATTCTTAGAAGCCCAGTGTCTTGTTAGTTTTTGGCAACTGCATTGTTGCCAGAAATCTGAAACACTTATGGTACCTCAGAGCATAAACGTCACAGGTAAATTCCTTTTTGAAACAAACAAAGATTCTATCTGGATAGAGTATGTATGTACTTGTGAGTTTACTGAGATTCTGGTTTCCTCCCCACATTTCAATGACATTCCAAAATATAGAATGAAATCGTCCCTATGTTTGTATCTCATATGTATCAGGAAATAACCATGTATGCTGTCCTGTCCAAAAAGTGAACTTCTTAATAAACATTTATATACATAAAACCTCAATCGACACCTATATAGGATAACTTGGCAATGACTGTAAAAACAATGACCTACCTTTGTCTACATTTTAATTGTTTGTGAATGAGATATTAATTGCAAATGGAACCTTTTTTGCTGTTATAGTCACTGATGGTGGGGTCCAGCTTGATGGTGTTCCAGTGATTTTCAGTAGCATATTCAGACTTAGACTACAAGCAGGACATTAAAGCACATAACTTCATGTCTACAAAACTAGGCGGTATTACCTTATTTAACAGGACACCAGGGGCGGCACAGTGGCTTAGTGGTTAGCACATTTCGACTCTCAGCGCTGGGGATTCCCGGTTTGAATCCCAATCTGGGTGGAGTTTAAAAAGTGGGTTTTCTCTGGGTTCTCTGGTTTCCTCCCACAGTCCAAAAATATGGCTTCAAGTTAAATTGAATGCTTTAAATTGCCCTGTATAGTGTGTGTATGAGTGTGTGGCTGTGTGAGTACGTACCCAGTGGATTGGTGCCCTGTCCTGGGTGTTTTTGTCCAGCGCCCGAGAAGTTCTCCCTTGGAATGGGCATGGGGAACCCCCCGCGACCCTCATAAAGGAATAAGCGGAAGATAATGAGTAAATGAACATGACACCAGGCAATTTTCCCACTGACAGACTTTTTTTGAGAGTTCTGAATCTTTTATAATATCACAACAAACTGTAGTTAGTAAAAGACCTTGATTTCTTGCCAAGTAATTCTTGGCTTCTTGTTTTAATACTTAATCTTGAGTATAAATCGACCAGTTAATTCTAATTGGGAACCTTTCAAATCAGTTACTAAAAGGTTTTTATTGTAATTTTGCCTTTATTTCAACTCTTTTGACTGTGCTTCTGGCATAAAATTTCAAATATTTAACAGATGAAGTTAAGTATGTTGTTTAAAACACCATTAAGCTTTTAAGCTTTTGCTTTGTAAAGTGTTTTTACATCTCTCTATAATCAATTTTAGAGTATGTTTGATCCTTAGATACTTAATCAACCAGTGCTTATGTTTATTCATGTTCTTACTATAATGATTATTTCAGTGCAATTTTAGACAACAAATGGTGGACTATGCAAAATATGTTGAAATGAGAGATGTTTTATGTTAAAAGTAAGTCTATTTTTAAGTCTGTTTGACTAAAAAATAAGTCAAGTTGGAATAAAAAACATAATTGTTGGTAAACAGAAGTGGTTACATCTTTTGTTATTTATATTATATCATTTTTTTCAGCAATTTCAAAAGTACACAGTGTTACTGTATTTTTTCGCTAGCAACTTGGTTACTGTAAAAAGGACTAATTCACAGCCATTGAGCTTTTTGTCCCACAAGATGGCGCAATAAAAACACATGAAGTAAATTCCTACATCCGCCAGACCATCTGAAGTTGGGGGCTATAAAATATAAACTCACTAATCTACACTACAGTAAAACGTATATAATAATAATAATAATAATAATAATAATAATAATAATAATAATTTTGTTGTCGTAGTAGCACAGTATAGAGTTCTGTAAAACAGTAAAAACAATTTTAGCAGTATCAGCGTCATTTCTGTTAAATTTTATTGTTAAAATCTGTTTGTTATGTTATGTCCTCTTTGTAGCCCTTATGAAAGTTGCCGTGTTGTCTTGAAAAGCCGTTATTCGCTTCGAGTCACAACAAGACATTTGTTTAAATGGTTTCCTGCTAATAAACCGTTTTCAGGTGGCTTTGTTGGTGTGTCAGAGATTATTTACAGAATGAGTCAATTTCTAAATGGTTCCGTGATTGTTGAACAGGGTCACGGCAGGAGGCGGGGAGGTGTATGAGGAGTGCATGAGGAGTGTATGGGCGGCGCAGCGGGGCTCCGGCGGGAGCGGCGCTAATTGAGAAGACTGAGCAGATCCAAAGAGGCTCCAGTAGCGACTCCGGGACCTACACGTCTTACCGAGCGCACAGAAGAGTGCACAGAACAGCGCAAATCCAATCACCAGTCAGATGGGACACTAGCATATTTTTCTCTCTCATAGAATCAGAGCTTTCTCTGATTACGGCAAACCCAGTATTTTGATCAACTCATAATTATTCATCGTTATCCAATTTATTGTTTTAAGAGGGCTGATGTATAGTTTATACGAGCAATTAACGATGTTGCACAATCAAATGCATGTTTGAGTGTATTGAGCAAAAGTAAAACGTAAAAATTTCGGGACTTTGAGTTTAGTACAAAGGGGAAAGAGCATTTACCTTGCAGTCCTGTGAAATATATATTTTTAAATAAATACAGTTTTAATGCGATTGACAGCACTTTATGTTTGGGGTGAGCCCTGTTCTCGCCCAGTTTGTTAAATTTAAAATTCAAGCTGATGTTTAGAAATCAGAACACTGCTGTGCCCAAGGAATTACTTTCTTAATAGACTTAAACTATTTACAACACCATTTCCTTTAAAGCTTGTTGTGGGCTTTACAATGGGTGTTATTACAGCCATTGTTAGATTCCAATTGATAAAACGTTTATTTTTTTACCTACATGTTGTACCCACAATGGTGTGTTTTACTTAAAATATATTAGAAAAAAAACTGAAAATACCCGTATTTTAAGTCTTCAAAAATTTTTCGTACGCATTTAAAATTTGTTTTTAATTAGACAATATAGACACGTGCTATTAAAACATTTAAAAACCATCAACAGTTAATGTTTTGACATTTTAAATTGTTACCGCTTTATTTACTTTCTTGGAAAAGACAGTTAATGCGCTTTTTTTATTTTATTTTATTGCTACGTTTTTAGTCGCACAACTTTCTAGCACTTGTTTCATGTCCTAAAAGAGGGATTCCCCCTACCCCGACTACTATGCACCTTATCTCCACATGTTCATTCCGGGTCACGGGGAACCATGGGTCATTGGAAACTGCATGAATACACTTGAATAGAAAAGTTGTGTTCAGTTAACCGACGAATTCAAAGATAGAAGCACAGGGCATTTCTTACTTCAGTCTTGTTGTTCATGTGAGTTTATTTGTCTCTATGACAGAAAGGTTATGGGAAGCGAGCAAATGAGGTTTCTATCCAGTCAGTCCAATTGCCTGTTGGGTTGAGCAAAGAAATTGACCATATTCCATAAGAGCAAGTCGTGTGGTCTGCTACCTTACAGGTCACTATTCTATAATAAAATAAATTACTTTTTATCTGACAAATCATCGTCATTTTTTAAAAAATAATTTATAACCTGTGCATATAATGTTTAATGAAAATTATATTTCGATAAAAGAAGGCAAAATAATGACATACGCGCAAATAAATTATAGTTTGTAATAATGCCAAGCACTTAAAAATAAATATTGCTATATTTAAGCAAATGTGTGTATGGTGTATAAGGTTTTCACAGGAAAAAAAGAAATAGTTGTCACATAATTGTCTTCAATTATTCAACGAAATTACAATGTCTATAGTAAATCCGATTTAATAGAATAACGTGTGGTAGCGTTAGATGTATAAAGTTAATAGTATAAAAGACAGATGAAGGTATAACAAGTAGTTATTGTAAACGCGTTATAGTCCACTCCGTTGATTTTACGGTTTCACAAAATGTCAACAGTAAAAATAAAAATAATTGTTCTAATAGTATCAAGAAAACTTTACGTTTGTGCATATGCAAAGGCCAGTTTGTTGTATCTTACTGATCATTTTTATAGGGTTTCAGCGCGACTGAGAAGTTGTTGGATGAATTGAACCAGGGGAGCGCTTTTATTTCGGCACTGCTTTTTGCTTTTGTATGAAAAGTCCTTTCACCGTGGCTACAATAGGGTATTGGACTAGGGGAGGAGTCCTTCATAATTAGTCTATTTAATAGCGCGTTTACTTAATTTTTGTATTTATTAGCGATTATGGACAAAAGGAATGTCCGTTGTCGTAACCAATAATTCCCGGTTTGGTAAGGTCCATGACAGTGCAGCAATTATTTTAGTTATTTTGAAATGGCAGAAGAAATATTAGCCTGAGCTGGTTCACATTAAATAATAGGTGAATGTTATACTTTGCTGTTTAAAAAAAAGAATTTACAGAATACAGTTTTATAACAAAGTGAAATACTGTATTTCATCTTAGAAATGTACACATTAACATAAACACTGAAGAAAGTAACATTGAATAAGCGCTCAAAGCTAAACACGAAAATTATCTTCGATCAGGCGACCATTTTCCAAAAATGTGAACTTCCTGTTGTTGTACTTGTATAACTCTCCAATGAAAATTAGATTTTTCTTTATATATTAAACAGAGTAACATAACGCCTAGAGCACTTAAAAGTTACGTTCTGACAAATAGTTTATGAACACCAATTCAAGAAAAGTGACCATGGATAGAAAAGACAACGGAGACGTAGAGTAATATTATATACAGGAATATTTCTACACATATATTACAGACTGGGAGAATGATCGCATTTGTAAGATATAAGCATAATTCAATATAAAATCTTAAAATAAAAATAAAATTCTGATACAGGCATAACGTTTCAGTTCCATATTTGACCAGTACCCCACATCGGCAGTGACAATAGAGTAATTAAAAAAAGGTGCTTACGACTCAAATGATTGTCTGATGAACATAAAAAAGGATTGCATCCTTGCGGCGCCTCTTCTCTAGGCCAAAAGAAAAAAAGATGATGAACATCGGGCTCTGGTATGTTCCTCTTCTTGGTGGCCTTGCCAGAAAATATCGAACGAAGGTAATTTCCTTCGTAATAAAAAAGCTATCGATATATCATGCAAGTGATGGGGGTAGGGAGAAGCGTGTGGTCCATTGAAAGCGCTTGTAAAAAGACGTGCTGTTTATCTTTTTGTTTTCATTTTCTCTTGAAATATTTATTAGTCATTATTATCTTCCCCGATATTTTATAATGTTTATTCAGGTCCATATTTCCTGTAAATACTTCTCTCTTTATACGTATCATACGTCGCATTCGGAGTCACTGGACGTTACTGAGAGGATGGATGTGGCCGTATCTGCGCGCTCTGTCACGCTAGACACACTAGTGGTGGGACTGGCGGCGGTGCAGGGCGACTCGGCCGAGCTGTGCGGAGTGCATTCGGAAAGAGAGCGCATCCCGTTTTGACCAATGGCTTGGTGCTGAAGCCTAGAAGAAGTAAGGGTAGATAGATGGGTAAATAATCAAAATTTTACTTTCAAATAAAATTCTAATTTATTAAGGACTATCATGTTTATGCATCGACATTAACAGTAGCTTAGACTTCCAATAAATATCAACCTCTTATAACTTCGTTGACGTGAAGGCCTACAACTCTACATGGCAATGTTTATTAACTTGCTGTCCTAATTACAGCAATAATGGTAAATCCCAGTTTCCAAAATTGCTTTATATTACACCATTAGGAATTTTAACTAACAAATTCATGCCTAAAATTAAAAGTTTTATTTATAGTCGTTATGGGTCCTATTAGTTGAGAGTGTGTTGCGCATGGAAAACGTAATGAAGATAATGATAATGATTATGTTAATGATGAAATATTAGTATTTCCACAGTAGAACTTATTGTGTATTACCCTAACTTGTCCTAAAATTGGAAACTTAGTACTGAGTTGAACTTGTTAGAGGGTAAGTACTGTACTCCTAGGAAATTGTATCAACCAAGAAATTGTACATTTTTTTAAATTTATGTAGTACACTACAACCTTAACACTACTACCACTATTACTACTACTACTACTACTACTACTACTACATTATTAATAATAAAACAAATCCGTCACAATTTACTAAAGGTTTTATAGAAAATAACCATGGATTAAACGTTTTATCACAAATAGTATCTTAAAGTAAGTACTTTCACCTTTTCACAGTTACTGACAGTGTTGACAAAAAAAACACACACCAGTTCCATTAAATCAGTTTGCTTTAATATGTTTTCATCACATGCATTCACAGTAAAGTATGCTTTATAATCAAATTGAATTATACACTTTGTTAAATTCTGGACTCTTAAGAATTTCAAACCCCCAAAACCTGCAATTTCAAGTCTTAAAAACGCATAACTTACTAAATAATTACATGAATTCGAGCCATAACACGTGTTAATGGCTTCTTTTTTCTGTTAGTTTCCTTTAAACTGCACAAACGTTTAAGATTATCTCTAATTGTGTACCAAAGGTGGCAATGCCCAAGTGTGAAAGGAGTTGATACACTATATCCACTCTACTTTTATTTACAGAATATCCATAATAAAATATATATTATATATGGTATATACGATAACGATTGCGTTTTAGACTATATAATGACACAACTGTAATTAAATTAATAACCTTTTTTTATAATGACAGGCTTATTTTATTACAAAATGGCCTGAGTATACTGGGTGTATATAACTTTGATGTCTGGCTGTCTTTTAAATGATGCAATTCAAACTTTTAATGGCTTCATGTGAATGAACTGATTTAATGTTAAACCTAATCTGGTAAATACTGAATATCAAGAAGACAATTAGTATTGCAAACCACAGCAAGTTTATTTTGTTATGAAACTCACCTGTTTTTCGCTGCCGCAGCTCTGTCCCTTTGCCGTCGATTTTTAAACCAGTTCCCGACCTGTGTGGGCGTGAGTCCGGTCGCCTGTGCCAGCTCTCGTTTCTTGCTCGGATTTGGATATGGGTCCTGCAGGTACCACTCTCTCAAGAGACTTCGCGTTCGCTCCTTAAAACAGTGCGTTTTCTGCTCGCCGTCCCAAATGGTCCGAGGAAGTGGAAACTTCTTTCGTACGCGGTATTTGTCTACGGGTCCGAGAGGACGCCCACGCAGCTTTTCGGCCTCTTGGTAGTGCGCTTCGAGCCACATGGCCTGCAGCTTGCCATGAGAGTCCTTGGTGAATTTGTGGTTTTCCAGGATGTGGTAAAGGTCGCGGAAGTTGCCCGTATGGAATGCGACCACCGCGCGGGCGCGTAGGATGGATTCGTGTTTGTTGATCGCCTCACACGCGCCCGGCGCTACCGGCAGCGACCACAGAAACCGACCGAGTCGCTCGATGTCCCCGGTCTCCTCGAGCGTCTCGCACACGCTCGCCACCTGCTCCGCGGAAAAGTTGAGGGTCGGTAGCTGAAACATGGACAGGTCTTCGGGGGACCGGGCGCTGGGCGCACTGCTCGCTAGGAGCAAGGGCCGTTCAGCAAAGTTGGGGAGGAAGAAATGGGAGGGATAGAGCTCTAAAGGGGATCTGAAAACCATGGAAATGACCTGTGCGAGAAAGAAAATAAGCAGGAAAAAAAGAAAAACAGACGAGTGCGAGATTGAATGATTCAATAGCTATCGCCTAATGACACCAGTCTCATAATATCTCTCCCTTAAAATCCACGCGTGAGTGTAGCATTGAAATTTTGTTTCGCTTTTCTATTGGTCTTCTTGGTGTCGTTGTAGGGTTGTCATGGCAGCCCTGCCAATCACTGTCAAGCGTGCCAATCATTAGCCAGTACGTAGTGGCTTTCACCACTTGTACTCCTCGCGCAGGGGGTTATCAGGAAGTCCGATCTGAACGCCTCCCTCCCTCCTGATGCACAAGCCGAGCTTCAGCCTATTTGCTGAATGGAAAGAGCAATTAGTGGGTGGAATATTATTGCGATCTTAACGAGACTCGTTAAAGCTAAAGAAGATATGTAGTAAAGAGTAGGCAGGGGTGACGGCGGGGTGGAGGAGGGGCTTCGAGTGACAGTCTCGTACATGGAATCCACATTTAAATGAGGGGCTTGAGACGCGGAGTCTGCAGCAGCACGTATCGGTCACTCGTGGTCCATATATTTGCAAATAATGGAGCTTTACGTAGTTGCTTTTCTCTTGGCACCTAACCATGCATTGCGTTGACTGAATTTATGTTTTCCCTAAATTTCACCAAATACGCTTCAACGCGTACATTTTCCCCGGGACGGTCCGTACCGTCAGCTGCGATAAACACCAGAGCTAGATTTTGAAATTATTGGTCTCAGCTGCCCTTTTATTTTTTTGGGTTTGTTTTCAAGTAGAGCCCTATGATACGTGCATTTGAATGGGCTAAATGTGAAGTTTGAGAGGTTTGCAGCACGGTACTTATGAAATATAAATTGTTTTCCTAATATTTGTTTTCTTTTTACAGGATAAGCCGATGCGATTTGTCTAAACTGGGACCACGTCGCTTGTTTCATTAAAAAATGGGCACTCCTTGAGCTTTGGAAGCGGAAACAGTGGCGGTATGGTTTTAAGGCGTGAGAAGTCCCATTGCCATGTATTTTGAAATTGTATACCTCTTTTATTTCACTATGTATCTCAGTTAACACTGACAACTATGTAAAAAGATCATTTTGCGGATCGGCCTTGAGACGCAAAATTTAGACTTTAGCAAAACGCAAGAGCTTACATGTAGACTAATTATCTTGAATAAACAATCACAGGTTTGCAAATGAAAACAACTTACAGATGGATTTTGTGTATTTATTTTTAATTTAATTTATTTTTTTGCAGGCTATGTGTTACCAAACTTGTTCTCCACCGTGTCATCCGAAACTCCACGGAAGCAACCCTAAGTGCCTCTTAAATCGGTCGCTTTAGAAAGCTTTGTGGACTGGAAATAACCTGTATTGAAATTCTGAGCACATATTCCTGTTCTAATCCACTTGCGTTTTCCCCCAAATAGGCCACTGCATGCTGAATATTATGAAAGGCGTACATCCAGGTGTTTAACCAGATCAGTTTACGTTTTTTTTACTTGGGAGGTTTTCGATTTTTTTTAAGTGCGCCTTCAGACAATTTGGAAAGCATCAAGGAAAGAGAAACACAAGAACTAAAATGGGATGAGCAAAAGAGTCTGGTTAATCACTTTATTTAACATGTCTTTGTTTACGTCAAGCGCGTGATTAACACCCTAAACAAGTTAATTCACCTGGCCTAATTGTCTATTTTTCCCCGCGCTTCTACTTCTTTCGTCTTTGCAATAAGCAGCAGGGGGACGAGCTCTTCAATACCGACGAGCCATTAGCCCTCTCTTTGTTTATTTAATTCCTGCCTCACAGCACAGTGCAGGCGCCCGGGAAACTCGCTCGCATGACTTTTCTCAACATCTAATTTGCTTCAACCTTAACCTGGAAACATTTAGCGTCTCTCCATTCAAATCTGTACTGATGGAGGACAGGATCTCCGGTGAGGTAGGTACGAAGTTTCAGCGAGTGAGCCGTCTGACGACTTACACTCGCAAAGTCCACCAGGTAAGAAAAGTTCACTATATTTCGCTCATTTTCAAATTATATCGTTGCAATTGTAATTGATCATCTCGTCGTTTGTTATGCATGCTATTTGACAAACTACAATTGTCGATGTGTAAATTATAGTTTTATTGTAAAGAAAATAAAAAAACAATTACATTTCAAATGTATTTCTTTATGTCAGTAATTGCATTTCCCCTAAAATATTACGGACACAGTGACAATCTGTAAGTTTGGCTACTTTTTGTCTACGGCTTCTCTTCCTTACCCCACATACATTAAGCCCCCTGCCCTCCCTAATTTGTTGCAGTTTTTTTAGAATTCGTGCTGCGGTTTCTTTCTGCTGTACCAATCTTGACAATTTGCTAAATGGACACAGTTGGCTGATGATCGAACTCGTAAGTTTGCAACTCCTGTTTGTGAAATCGCGAAATGGAAGTTTGCTGGACACCGGTCCATTTATGATTCATAATGATTGTTAACCTTACATTTATATAGAACGCTGTTTCTAGGATTTATCCGCTGCTGCACCCGCTGCCTCTATCCAAAAAGGGATAACATAACCCAGCTTGCAGCATTGCGATCCGTCGAGACGGGGCGCAAATGTCCCCTGTTTGATTGATCCTGAGCTTCCAGTCACTTCCCCTTTTACGTTGTCTCTGACGTGCTACGTACGGGGGAACAGTTGTGTTGCCAGTATGTATCGAATTGTGTAAGTAGGCCAATGAGTTAACAATAATTCTTAATTCATTTGTTTTATTATGGTAATAGTCAAAGCAAAGTAAAGCACAAAGCAGTTCAGCTACTTTGTTAATATTTGACATCTTCCTTAATTTGACCGGCGCAATTGTTTTCCCTTTTTTGACTTTGAATTATTATTATTATTTTAACTTATTGTTTAGATTTGACAAGCCATTCTAAGTGGAACGTAGGCTACTGGTTTTGTCCTCCGTCACTAAGTCTTTTTTGTGTGGTCTCATTAAGTGGGCATCCTGCTAGGTTTGCAGAGTTATAGCAGCTGTCCAATCAGTGCATGTGCACGGCTTGTTAGCGACATTTAATGAGGCTACTCTGCTTACGAAGAGAATGGCGCCTCAGTGATAGATTTACCTTGTGTCAACTCGTTACTTCTAATGAAGGCATTGGAGTATTTCCCGCTCAATAGACCTGAGCTCCGGAACTGCAGACCATCTTCTTCCAAGTCCCCTTGCTATTGCGTCGCGAACCCAGTCAAATAGGCTTCATTGTCACCGTTTATTCCTGAACACTAGCATCTCTTTCGCTCGCTCCCCCCCCCCTCTCTCTCTCAAAAAAGTCTCCCTGTCTCCCTCTCTCTCTCTGTCTTTCGCTCTTTCATTGAACCCTAAATAATGATAATACATAGGTGCATGCGCAGTATCTACATTTACACAGTACTAGTTCCACAATTTATTTGCTTAGAAGGGACTGTGTTTATGTTTACATAGCCAAACGTGTGATTTTTGACCTCTAAATTGAAGTTGCCTTTAGCTCAGAAAAAATAGGATTTAGTCATTATAGTTCAGTATATTTGTATTATATATTATTATTATTATTATTATTATTATTATTATTATTATTATTATTATTATTATTATTATTAATATTGGTGCATCTTAACTTTAAAAAAAGTTATGTTATGTAACAGATTGTTATTTGTTATTTAAAACATCGATATAATGTATGTATGTAT
>JAOUQT010000036.1:5635445-5651827 GCA_025769995.1 Xyliphius kryptos
AATGAATGAATGAATGAAAGAAAGTTAGGTTTGTCTTTTTTTGTGTGGTAACAAAAGGCAGGTTGTAAAAGTTATGGTTTTAACCCTGATGGATGATTTCACTGATTTCAACACTGTAGGTGCAATCTACATGACCCTGCTGGGTGTGGTAGCTCAGTGGTTAGGGTGTTGGGCTATCAATCTGAAGGTTGGGGGTTCAGATCCCAGATCAACTAAAGTTACCATTGTGGGTCCTTGAGCAAGGCTCTTAATCCTTATTGCTCCAGGGATTCTGTGCTTGCTTTGGATAAAAGTGTCTGCTAAATGACCAAATGTAATAAAGGTAGTTCAGAGTTGTCCATAGTACACCACTTAATTTTCCCTCTCACAGCAATCTAGTACCGGAAACACAACTCCTTTTTGGCAGGAAGTTAAGAGCAAGTTTGACTGGAAGTGCAGAA
Source organism: Xyliphius kryptos (assembly GCA_025769995.1). Taxonomy (NCBI): domain Eukaryota; kingdom Metazoa; phylum Chordata; class Actinopteri; order Siluriformes; family Aspredinidae; genus Xyliphius; species Xyliphius kryptos. The sequence goes on from JAOUQT010000036.1 coordinate 5,635,886, forward strand.
AAACTCTACAGGACAGAACAGTATAAAACATGATTATTTTTGTTGGACAGTGGCACGGCTTTGATGTGAAGGTAAACTGAGCCAGAAACGAATGTACTAAGTAACTGAGTAAATACTGTTTGCAATATTAATATATTAAGCATAATAAGGTTCAAGAGTATTTTTGTCATTTGCACAGTAATCACTGAACAATGCAATTTTTATTCTGTATTCCAACCATCAATTAAGATTTATGGAAATAAAATTTGAAATTAATGTACTTAACCGTATGACTATACAAATATGTTATTTGCATTTGTTCACGGAATAATTATCCAGTGTAAAAATAATTATACCAATTGTTAAAAAAATCATATTTGTATTGGAAAAATAAAATGTTAAGCATGTTTGCTTTATTGCATTTATACTGTATGTATGTAAATATATATATACCGGCCAAAAGTTTGGACACGCTTTTTTCATAAGGGAATGTACTTAACAAAAAATGGTGAAAAAATTGAAAACATGTTTTATATTCTAGTTTCTTGAAAATAGCCACCCTTTGCTCTGATTTACTGCATTGCACACTGTTGGCATTCTAACCCTTAACCCTTATATGATGCCTTCAGTAAGAATTTACAATGTAAATAAATAGTCGTGAAAAAAAAAAAAAAAAGGTGGGTGTGCTCAGCGACAGATTGGCGCCCTGTCCTGGGTAAGTCTGCACGGCGCCCGTAGTGTTCCCCCACCGCGACCCTAGTAGAGGAATAAATAATGGATGGATGTAAATATATCAATATATATAGTTAATTTCTGGCTATAAAGACATCTTTTATCACTTTAAAAGATCGACCAATAATCCATAAACAAAAACTGAAGGTTCAAATAACAAATCCATTTGTCTCTAAATAAATAATTTTCCTATTATTTTATCAGTATCACATGTATGAAATTAAATGCAAATGTAAGTCCATTCACAGATTTCCTATTGGTTTAGGGCTTTGACTTAGTCAGTTAAAGACATTCACACCCCATCATTAAGCAACTGCTAGACATTTTTTTCCCAATAGCAAGCTTTTTTCTTGCCATTCAATAAAGTCAGTTTCATATAAAAACCCCAAGACAGTTGTTACATCCAGAAATTGACTAACATCAGCCGTAAAGACTTAGGTTGGTTTTGGCCTTTTGGTGGCTTCCATAATCAATATCCTCATGCGCCAATCATACAGCTCGATACATGAACTTTTTCATTTCAAGAGTCTAAAGTACGTTTGGCTGCTTCTCCTGTTAAATGTCATTTCAAAACTTTATTCTTGGTAATTGCTAATAATTTTCCTGTGCTTTGGAGTTAATACATTTCATTTAATAATATTAAAACACAATTAGCAGAAAATTACCAACTATTAAGGAAATTACATAATTTGTCAGTTACAGTAGTTCAGAATTCCACAAATTTCTTTTTATAAACTTACTGGTTTACAAAAGCTAATTCAATATTGTTTAGTACAGTTTGGTAGATGATGTACATCTGAATGTTTGATGGTCTGAATTTAAAGTAAGACATTTTAATCATTAAAACAACTTTAGAAACCAATTTCTGTCTTCAGTATTTCCTTCTGACAATTTAGGTTATTAAAAATCTTATTTCAGAGGATAAGTTTTGACATTTAAAACACGAGTAGGGAGGGACATGCAGTAATTGCATGACAAACTAAAGATTCAGGTTCTCTTATGTTGACAATGAGTCAACACTATCAATTAGAATAACTGCAGGACTCTAATTAACAGCATCAAACAGTTAATTAATATGAGCCGTGTGAGTCTGCTGCACAGTCTGGCAACATGTAGTATGGTACGGATTGCATTTTCTATAATCCAGGCCTTTTTCTTTGTAATCTACAAAGAAAAAGACTGCAAGCAGGAATTTACATGCCAGACATAAGGCTTAACTCAGAATAGTGCAACAGGCAGCTGGTTAGTTGATCTCTACATAGCAATCAACAATGTGCACTGGCAGGGTCTTAGTCCCACTGCGTGTTTGTGCAAACCAGGAGGGACAAAAGCCAAAGCCCACTACTACCTTGTTGACCTCAAGGAAAAGAAACAGGCCCCTAAAGTTCTTGGCAAGCCACTTGTGAGAGGAAGAGGCCCGTTGACCAATCGTAACACCTAATGAAGATAAGAGCCTTGGAGGCATTCAGGCAGTCAGTCCAGTTAAGGAAGTCAGGAAGACATGGGTAATTATAATAAAATAGTTTAAACATCTAGATTTGTAGTAAATAACAGTCACAGTTTATTTGTATTTCACTCATAACAAAACCTTTTACAGAAAGCATTCTGTGAGTACAACAGGTACTTGTTGGTTGGAGCTATTGGAGATTGTTTTTTTTTTTTTTAGAAAGTCTTAAAGTATCTTGATACAGTATTAAATTTGTAAACCAGACAGATTTACATCCACCTCTGAGCAGGCACTTTAAGAATTCATCATTTTGGACGCAGGTGGATTAAGGTGTCTTTTCTGAAAGTACTACTTTAGCTATGGTTTAATTCTGTTATATAAAGACATAAATATCGATTACAATTACTTAATGTACAGTTATCTGTATATATTTCTGCAATTGTTAAGTTTAAAGTCAGCCTTCTTTGCTGTAACAAAACATAACTGAATAATTTAAAGGGTGATCAAAGGCAACATTGTGCTAACTTGTAGCAAAATAAACGCAACAGAGACAACCTTCAATATAGGCCACAAATATTCACTATTATTGTTACTGGGAAAGTAAAGCCATGAAAGGCTGCAGAATGGATAAATCAGGTTCCTGGCTGAAGTGCCAGGACTGAATTTCCTGCCCTGCTGCCGACACTCAGCAGCTCTCATTGGCAGAAATGCTTTCAGCTCTACTCAGCAAAGGCAAACATTTAAAAACCAGCTAAGAAATGTGAAGACAGAGACTCTAAAACTTCCTTCATCAATAAAAGGATTTCACAAAAAGCACTTCTAAAAAATCATGTTTGAAAGGAGGAACATGAGCGTTTTTTTATTGCTTTTCAAATCAAGGACGAGCGGTGGGAAGGTGCAGGAATAGGGCACAGAATTTGGTTAGTGAATGCACTAGTGGTGAGCTGGAGCAATTTGTGGTTTACAGCACAGCCACAGAATTAAAGGCAATTTTCAAAAAGCATTAAATAGAAGAATATTCCCTGCTTGGGGTCAGTTCATAAATGACCACCGGGCGAAAGTGAAAATGGAATTACAAACATATCTACTTGGCTGAAAATACAGAGAGCGCCAAGAGTTAATTAACAAGCCATTTTGATAAATTTGGATACAAGCTAAATGGTAAATAGATTTTTAATTATACTAACGTCAAATTTTAAATGTACAGTGGTACATGTGAGTTTGTAAACCATTTCGATTTCTGCACAAATATTAACTTCAACACTTCAGCAGATTTTTACACATCATGAAAGTAAATAAAGCGATGAGAATTATTCAATGATTCAAATATTCAGCATCACCATCCATATTCACCAAATAAATAAGATAAGTTTCTTATACTGAAAGCCACTTTACTTTAGTAAATTCAATTACTATATATATATATTATTGTTTTTTTTTGTTTGATTTAGACCACATTTATTTGTCATTTATTGGTCATTTAACATTCTATATAATCTGCAGTGATTTAGTAATCATACATCATACAATTTTTTTAATGTATACATAACATTCACGTGTCCTGTTGCAAGTCTAATTCTTATAGTTTATTAAAATAACAGTAATGTTTAAAGGTGTCAGCTTCTTTTTAAATTTAAATTTTAAAGTCAATCTATGAATAAGTGAAAAGACCAAACTGGGTGGGATCCAGTGTCAATCAAAATCAGAAAAATTAATCACTGTGGGGATATTGCAGACAAAGACCTGTATTAAATTCTACAAATTAGTTAGGGAAACCTAGGTTTAGATACTTGAGAGAACAGATGTTAATTGCTTTATGAAAATGTTTTTAGACTGTATAGGTTTTATATTAACAGCAGTTTTTTAAATGCTTACTAATAAAAAAAAATGGTAATATATTTAAATGTCTAAGATTGGAATTCAAAACTGTATAAGTCTATTATGTTCATTATTGGAATGAAAATGTTTCATTATAGGAATTCTCTTCACTTTTTCTGAACAGAGTTGCATTAATGCTAGAGCCTGTCCCAGTACGTAAAAAGTGTAAAAACCTCTGATTACCAGTTCATCACACCTAGGGACAATAAGGAACAACAATACATAGTTTTATCCATGGGATAAAACAGTGGGAGGGAACTGATGCTGACACAGGAAGAGCATGAAACACCACACAGAAAGGTGCAGAGCTTTAACCCAGGACCCTCTTTCTGCAAGGTCAGAAAACAAAAACTCAATGACGCTGTCACTCAATCAAAACTGTTAATTTTTTTCCTTTTTATTTTAACTCATATCTTCTTTTCACTTTTAAAGAAAACTCCACTTTTAAAGAGAAAAAACTTTACTTATGGCCACTTTACTTTACTTATGGCCACTATTTAAAATTTCTGTTTTGAAAATAACAATTAACTTGCTAAACAGTATAAACAGCACAAAAGCTTATAAAACGCAGAATATTAAAATAATAATAATATACAAATTGTCTTTCTTTGCATCACTAAGCATCACAAATAAACCCTTCATGGAGGCTTGCAGTTAAATAGTTAATGTATATATTAAGTTCCTCAATCACAATCATGTTTACAATCATCATCACAATGCTGTGTTTTACTGTAAATGTGCCATTTATCTCTCAGTGCTGAAGGTTTTGTAAACACGTTGGTGGATATACTCCACATTAAATGCCTGACTAAACAAACTAATTGTGGATTTTTCAACTTGTAACAAATGCATACATCATTACTCAAGGAACATGAGCAGAGTAGACAAAAATAAACAAACCACTATCTGTGCAGCATCCACGCACTAGTGGAAAATATGTTAGCCAGCAGGACACACACACACATGTAGTTAATTTTAAATGGCTGCCCTCTCTTGGTCGGTTAACAGTGCCAGCTCTCTTCATCTCTCTGCATCTTGACACAGCACACTGAGCCTAATCGCACATAATTGGGTGGGTGGGACAGGGGGCCGGCGCAGGCTTTGTGTGCAAAGGGCAAGTGGTCAAGTTAATGGGGCCCTTGTATGGAACAGGGAACGCTCAATCTCTCACTCTCTCTCTCTTTCCAGAGGGAGGGAAGAACAGACTTCTTTCAAATCTCAAAAGACAGAAGAGTACAATTGCTTTACCCCTCCTTCTGTGTCTCTATTTTCCAGCGCTAAGCAGCCAGTCCAGTAGGATAGACAGGACTGCTCCTCCACAGAAGGCATAGACAAAGTGGCTCAACTAAAAGTCAATTCTGACTTGTATCCATTTAAAAAAGATCAAATGATTACAAAGATGATATTAAGTGTAGAAATAGAAAAAAAATGTTTCCTTAAAAAGTAGAAGTATCGGCTAAAAGTGCAGGTTCAAGTAAGTTCAAAACATTAATTGAATAATTTAGTAAAAAAAATGAAAATAGATAATGTTTGCACCAAATAAAATAAATGTATTTTCTTGAATTCATAAACTTGCAGCATTTAAATCAAAATATGTAGACAGTGTGCATACAGTGATGTCAAAGTGCATTTATGTGTGGAGTATCGTTTGTAGAAAAACAGCACTACATGCAAAAATGTTTTCCATAATGATTTAATCACAGCCATTACAACCACCTGCTTTCATTAGTGTAAAACAATGATGACTATTTGGAGTCACAGTGCAGAAACATCTAAACCAAATACAACAAAACAAATAATTCAGGATAGAATTTATATAATGCACAATATTTATAAATCTTACTTCGATACACTTGTGATCTGATTTTGTAATGATTTTATAAATTGCAATGCATCCTAAATTTACAAGGAATAATACGTTAAAAACAGCTAAAAACAGATGTGGTAACACAGGTGTAATTTATATTTCCAACAAGCAATTCACGCAAACTTTGTGGGGTGGATGAGACACGTCTATATTTACTACAAGACGGAATAATACTATAAGACTTTATGGAATAAATATAAACTTAATGTATCACAATAACTATTGAAATACTGATATCATCAAAAAATTGCAATAATGGTTAGAATTAGCATACTTAATCAGGAATTGTGTTGCCTTACTTCTTTTGCTGCAGGTAAAAGTTAAAGATAAATATAATTAACTTATGCTGAATAAAAGTTAAGGACTAATAACTGCAAATTAAATGTGTGTACAACAAAACTTCAGAAAAGTTGCTGGAATGGAGGAATTATACATAAACCAAACGGCTAAAACATTAAAACCACCTTGTTTCTAAAATTGCTGCTCATTTGATCATCTCCATTTACCGTTCGGTTAAACAGTATAGTTCTACAATTATATATTGTGCTCCCCATACATTGCTAGTCCTTCTTTATGTTATTAGAGGTTAGTATGAACACAGGGCTACAGAGCATGTATGGTGGTGGTGTGTCAGTGTACTCAGAGTTGCTATGAGTATAATAAAAACAGCAATGCTGCTAAAGTTTTTTGAACCCGTCAGTGTCCTTGCTAAACTAAGAATAGTCCACCAAGCCAAAAACACAGAAATACATGTAACCACTAATAACAGACTACAGAATAGCTAGCAAAAACTGTTTAACAGCAGCTGTTGTTTCAAACTTTGTCTACAAGGTAGAGACCAGTGAGGTAGGTAAATTGAGAGTTTTTAAAAAATCCAGCATCTGTATCTGATGTCCTTGTCATTATAGTACTGAAAATGAGCCACCACCCGGATAATTGTTGCTCTGTGAGGGTCTCAAACAATAAAGAACAGAGTAAAAGGGGACTACAAAATACAAAGAGAAATCAATTAACTACAGTCTGTAATTGTAAAATTACAAACTCTACCCGTGTGGTCAGTGGAGCTGATAACATGGACAAAAAAGTAGAAACAAGGATGTAATTTTAATGTATTCATTAATTGATGTACAGTCAAAGAGACACTTATCAGCAAATTGCAATTGGGGTAAAAAGAACAAGGTGTTCTGCAGCAGGTGACATGGTCCTCAAAGACCTCTTATCACATTGTTACTAAAAAAAAAAAAGAAAGAAAAAAATGTCTCTACCATAGAAGCTGGATAACCATCTAGCTCAATTATATAAGAGCTGACTGATTTAGGAAGAAATATATAGACAGCTCTTAAATATTAGCTTACAGAAACTTTGTGTTTTCTGTAATTTACTGTTTAGAAAACACCTAAACACTGGCATACAGAAATAGTTTGAATACAAACAGGCGGACTGGATTACACTCTGGCAGACATAAAGAAAGAACCGTTAAGGATACAGCTTGAGGTTACGACACAAATCACCTCAGAATTTTGAGAAATACTTTTGAAAAACGTATTTCTCTGCTGAAAAAAATCTTTATTTTTACTTCACAAGTATATGTTATTAATGACTGTAGGAATGTTTAAAAAAAGAGCAAAATGTCTTTACCACAAATCCTTCCACTATAATACCAGGTGAACGGTTAATTTCACCAAAAACACGCCTTTTACCTAATTTGTTCGTTTGAGCTTTTAACTTGGCCAAAATATCAAAATAATCATCTGATAAGATTTGAACGTCACATAATACTGTTATAGCACTAGCCAAGATAGTTTGGCACACACTGTCCTACCTATTAACCATAGATATATAGTAGTGAGTGTCACAGTGAAGCAGAAGCATTCCATATAGAGCATCTCCTTTCCTCAAGCCAGCGCTGAACTTATTTGAAATAGTTTCATGAATTCTAAATCACTGCATATACTGTGTTTCGGTTGCATTTATCTGATGTGGTGGTCCCCAATAATCAATGCAACATGTCTGCTTGTTGCTATGTAACAGTGGTGTCAGTATAGGCATTGTAAATATAATAAACAAATCAATTTCAAATTTCATAAAAAGAAGTGGCTAATGTTTGAATTTATCACTTTGAGTGCAAACCTTTGCCACATAATGACTTTTCTGGAATGTATAGACTAAGTCATAGTAAGGTAAATGCATGGCTTCGGTGTCAACCAGTATACAACATTAATAAAGCAAACCTAACATGGCTGTTTTGCATTTTTGGATGTGTGGACAGAGTTATACAGATACAAATGTGCCTCGCAGAATTGCATGAATGTATTGTAAAGGATGTCAAAATGTTAATGCTATCTTTTATAGAGGACAATTTTGACATTACGTTTAGTAAGGGTAGTATATGTTTTGAGAGGCAGCCTGACATTAGAAGTCTATATGAAAATGTTTGATCTCTGACCTGCGCCTGAGTGGATACAGCTTTTTAATCCTACAGAGGTAAAAAAAAAAAAAAAAAAAAAGGCATTGAGGCAAGTAAGGGAAGAGTGCAGCTTATGTAGCAGCTGCCAGCATACATCCATGCATAGAGAGCAAGTATAACTGTGGCTGCAAAGCCCACTTTAGATATACCATTACTAGTCCATGTTTATGTTCTCTTCCATTGAATGGATAAAATGAATGTATAATGAATATGTTGAATAGTGATTTACACACAGTAGCATTAGAATGATTTTGTGCACAGTGCATGATTATGCCACCTATTATGCAATAAGCCATGCCATTTAGCTACCATCTTTTAAGAGCAGTCTGTTCCATCAGATGCCTATTGAAAATGTCAACATTAACGGCGATATCCAGCGATATTGCAGTTACGTTATTTGCAGCATATGCAAGGCTGTGGTTTTATGTGGCCATACCACTGTTTTACACATTCATGTTGCACAGTAATAAGGTCGGCTGTGAGGTTACGCATCAATCAAACCCCATACACTGTGGACAAAAGAAAAACGTGGTAAGGAAGTGAAAAAATATCAGGTTGAGTAAATCCTGGAGATCACAGTGGAGAAGCCAGGGGGTAGCATATAAGTCAGGTGGGATACTGTCTGTCTCACAGCAGACAAGGGCTGGGTATGTGGGTGAGGGTGAGCAGCACAGGATAGTGAATGTTTTCATCATATGCCTCCTTTCCTTTTCTTTTCATCTGAAAAGAAAATAGATACGGACCATTAGTGCTGCATATGTAACGTAGGCACAATTTACAGTTTACACTACAAACGTATCTGAATTTAGATAAAACGTTAAATCTACTTAATGGGGATCATTTTCAATGGAATGCTCTCTGTAAACTGAAAACCATAGATGGCAGTTGCCACATCATTCGGCACAGAAAAATGTCCACCATGTAACTGCCACAGGGCCACCACAGAACAGCTATTACTTGGGTAATAATGGAAGATTCTTAATCCATAACATTTTAAATAAGATGATAGTCTGTATTTATTGGATTTTTTTTAAGTTGTTTTTTTACAGCTTTTGCAGGAAAACTTGTAGATAGCTGAACAATTAAAATAGCAGGGTTTTCTAATTAGGTTGCATTCCCATACAAGATACTTACTTGGGGGGGGGGGGGGGGAAACAAAACAGAATCTGTTAGTATCACGTTATTTAGTAAATTAAATGATAAATTAAAATTGAAAGTACATTTCTATAATGTGTTTTTTTCAATGTATTTTCCTATTACTCTTTTTTACTGAAAGTTAATTCTTCTGTTGCATATCCTCCATGTTGGCTTTTCTTACTTATATCAACAAAATGTAGTGTAATATTAAATTAAACACAACTGTTTGACAGCTAACTCACTTAGAGCTGAAATGTCAGCCTGATATTCATCATCCATACTATGCTGCATTATAGGCCCCCAGGGGCCACTTTTTCCCTAACAGTCCTACAAGTACACACCATTACTGCCAGCTTGTTGTGCACTGCCAGCCAAGCTCTGCCCTGTCCCAGCCGATCGGCCTGTCCACAGCACAGACGCAATTTACTATGATGGCTAAGCGAGGACTGTGCTTTTTAGTTAGGAAAATCAGAGCAAGCAGCGCAACAAACAAGTCTGACATGCACACACGTCTTACAGAAGAGTGGGTGTTAGATGAGAAAAGCAGAGAGAAAAAACATCCTTTAACAGAGTTAAAACCATCCAACGGAAGCACACAGAAGTCAGAAAAAAATCTAAACATATAAAAGAAATGAATGTGAAAATTTATATATAATAACATTTACTTATTGTGATTTCAGTTAAACTCAGGCCATATAATTATTATAACATGATTAAATGAACCTAATGAGCATCAAATACATGTTTGAAATTAGTAACATGCTGCTGGTTCTTTGATTTACATCCTATACATACGAACATTATTAATTATCTTAAGGTGATAATAGATACATTGCCAGTTAAAGTTCAACAAAGCAAAAAAACATATAAACTAAACAAAAAAAAACACAACTTCTTGGATAAGGGAAAATAAAAGACATCCCCTTAGCCTTTGCGCAAGTTATCCTTCTCCACCTCCTCTACAAAGCGTCCGGTGGTTGAACCCTTGACCCTTTGTTAATTGGGACGGTCAGTTGGCCAACAACTTAACCCATTGCAGTGACCATTCTGTATTAAAAAAATTACAGCCAAAGGATGGTGAATGAGACAAATAGCACAGTGGATTGAAATTAAAAGAGTGATGCTGAGAAAAAAGAAGTGAATAAGGAAAAAAAAAGATGGAGGGAAGTTGGCAGGCTGGCAAAGGTGAAAAGTTTAACAAGCAAAGCTCTTTCTCCTGATCACAGACTGCTAATCAGCTTCATGGGCGGCGAAATAAATCTGCTCTAACCCTTTATATCGTACAGGGGCCAAGATGCAGTCATTTATTTTATTGGCATTATTATTTTATTTTATTATCTGTTTCCATCTACAGAGATTTTGAGAGAGTAAGGAACAGTCTAAACTCAACGACATCATTTTTAAAAGTAAGAATGATTGAAAGAAAGGGCAAACAAGTGAGGGCATACTCAAGCAGTAAGAAGTGGGCATAAGACTTGCACATGTATATACTTATGACAGATACATTTTATTTGTGTAATATAAATGTGTTTTTACGAAAGGAGGGTGCTGTTAGAATTAAAATTCATGACTCTCTTCACCACCGTCTGAGTAACAAGATTAAGACGGGCGGGCGGAAAATAGCAGCATTATCAGGCGGCTTGCAGTCCTCCAGCTGCTGCAGCTCTATTCCAGAACAGTGGGGATAAGAGGATAACACACAGCCCCCTCACTGCACTATTCTACACCCCTCCGCACATCCTGCCTTGCTGCAACACTATGCTGGATTAGGAGAAACGTTGAGGTTAAGGAACAGGCCACAATCTCCAGGACATCAGAGACGGCAGCTGAGGGGTGACAGCCAGAAGGGGTTGTCCAAACATATTCACGCTTTTACACACACACACACAATCACAAATAAAACTTAATTTAAATACATATTGCTACAGCTTAGCAATAAAATCCGAATCTGTCATTAAATACTCAATACATAAAATATTGTAAATCCATGCGTTAAGAAAGAAAGCAATGACAACCCAAACCTTACATAATGATTCAGGGCTATCGTTAAATTACACTGCTACTATATTAAACAGAAGTGGGGTAAAATTCCCCCAAACATCTTTGAACATGGTACATAATCAATATTACACTGGATGTGCTTCCTGATGCAACCTTCCTATTCATCCAGGTTTGGGGCCAGCATTATGACTGCACTGATACATCCCCAAAGGCTAGGACAATAAAAGGATTATTAATTTATATATTGGTATGTCTTGAGGAACTTGACCAAAAACCCTGAAGAAAAACAGTGCAGGCACAGAGAGGACATGCAGACTTAAAAGATGCATCCCACCCTATAATCAAACCCTGGATAATTTTTTTTTACTGTATGGCAGAGGCATAATAATTTATTTTGCCGATTTTAATAAATTGATTTAATACACACACAGACACGCATACACATGCTATGTGGCATATATAATATTAAAATATAATAAATTCAGTGCTGTTTTATCTACCAGGCTTGATAAAATTGACAATAACATACAACAATTTTGCCTCATTTTTAGTGACATTAGAAGCAAAGTGATATTTAAAATTATTTATAATAAAATACCAATTATCAAATAATTTTGTACAGGTGTCGTTTTAGTCACATGCTCTTAGGTAAATTTAATGAACATTACCATTAATAAACGGTACTACTAATTTAATGCTAAATTTACAATCATCCAGTAGAAACATAAATAGAAAAACTATAATTAGTTTAAATCGTTCAGTTTAAATCATAAGCAGCTTAAATTTAGCTTGACAGAGTTGACAGAGAATCACTGTAGTGTTCTTTTACCTCTGCTCATTTATTATAGCCTAATATATAATGATCACTTACATATAGCATGCCAACTGGATTTAATATTCTAGTGGAAATGAGATGCCTGCTGTGCAATGTCAGCTGTAGCCCCTGATTTGCACCTAATGTCACTTTAGCTATTCATTTTTCAAAACGCACACGCAGGCTGGATGTTCATCAGAAGATAAGAACCAGGAGTTAATCATTTTCTGATATGATGAGGCCACTTCACTTCCCCTGCTATCACATAAACAGCTGTACATCCTACTAAAAAAGCCAAGGAACACACAGTCTTTCATGTAGAATCTCTTTCGCTGTCACACATACACCAACAAGACACACATCGCCAGGCAGTGGTAGAACACTTGACTCAGCTCACTGTTATCATCATTATCCACACAGTGACACAGTAGGTGGCCCTGTTCACTGTGCAGTAAACCCTGTCAGCCTTTAGGAGTATCAGGCCTGTGTGTGTGTGCACGCGCACGTTTGTGTGTGTGTGTGTGTGTGTGTGTGTCTTAACCGTCTGCCAAACATTATAAATATTTTAAACAATTTGTAACATCACTGCCTAATGAATCGCTGTTTGCTTTGCATTCTCTCTCGCTCTCTCTGTCTCTACACACACATGCTTATTCTAAAGATTATTTTGTAAATGATTTACTCTCAGTCTCTAATATATTGTGTTAATATAAATAGAAAGAACAGTGAAAATACACAATGTACAATTACAAAGTCTTCCAATTTAGTGGCAATTAAATGTCCCTGGGTTTCACGATTTATATTACAGTCCTTCTGGTTGCAGTGTTTGACCTTTTTCCTCCAGTGCTGCCTCTAGCCACCCATGGCCACTGCAAGAGTGGACACTCAAAGGATCATGGAAATAAAGACCAAACCACTCAGTACTAGGGCCATTTTCTTCCAGAAAGAGCAGGTCCGTCTGTCAGGCCAGCAGGGTCTAATGGTTCTTCACAGCTTCCTCTGCAGCCAAAATGGCAGCCATGTCCATTAACCAGTTGTTAACCAGCTGGACTCCTCAATAGCTGCTTCCAGCCCTGTGTGTGGGTCTTCGGTGACAACGGTGGTGGGTTCCATTTAATTTGTTGTATTTCACTGTATTCCAAATCCTCTGAGTTTGTTTTGTGTATGTCTTACTTAGAAAAAATGCTGGCTTAAAAACAAGCATCTAATATTAAGCTATATTACCCACTCAGAGATCATAATTATTATATCTTTTAGAATTCAGTTTTTTTTAAATAACTACTAACATTCAATTCTATTGCAATTGTTATTGTCATATATTGTACTCAGTGTGAGGTATGTGGAGTGTTCATGGCCATTCAGTACACTATACAGGTTGTAATTGTAAAACTAGTCATTTGTGAGCCGTATGCAATCTGTCTCAATATTCGGTGACACATCGGGCTGACAGTCTGTGTGCATATGTCGCCCTGGGTTTCCTGGTCTCTCCCACAAAGCTGATACTAGTCTAGCCACAGTAAATCGCTTTTTGTCCAATCTGAATGTTTAAAGAATCACATTCCTCTCTTCATTTTCTTCCACAAACAAAAAACCAATGACAAGATCATTTGCAACCTTTTGTAATGGCATAATTAAATAGGAGCAGAAATTATGCTAATAGAGAGATGGCAGCAAACGCTTTTTTTTAATACAGTTTATATATGTCTGTTGGTATTGAAAAGTTATTTACATTTATGCAGATGCGAGGCATACATGTTCATTGTCTGTGGGCTGAGCTTGTGTTTGTTGGAGGTCAGGTTTTTGACTGTTTTGTGTAGTGTAAATCCTTATGTACAAACACAAATCAGAAAATGTTTGGAATGTATGAAAAAATGTACATAAAATAAAACAGCGTTTCTAACATTTACTTTGACTATTTCATGTTGAAAGAAAAAACCTGAAAAAAAATGTCATGTTTTGTGTGGTAAACTCTCTCATTTGTAAATTTAGACTTCGGCATTTCAGACTTGCAGCACATTCCAAAGTTTGGATGGGGCAATTTAAAGCTCTTAAACTAGATGACCAGCCTAGCTGAAGGAAATATCATGGTTGCATCACAACAGCACAGTGTGTGCAGAATTATTAGTTGTATTTAGGAGAAGTCTGTTTATTATTGAACAACAACTATGTTCTCAATCAACTCAAAAGACTCAGAAATATCAAAGTTTAATTTTATTGGAAGTTGGAGTGGGTTTTTCCTTTAGATTTGGCAATTTTAGAAGGATATCTGTTTGTGAAGGTAACTATTACTGTGCAGAATTATTAGGCAACTTAAAAAAAACCAAATATATACCCAGCTCACGGGTTTATTTTCACCAGGTATATCCATATAACAATATAAAATTTAGAAATAAACAATTCTGACATTTCTAACAAAACCCAAAACAAATCAGTGAACAAAATAGCCACCTTTCTTTTTGATGACAAACAAAAGCCTTCCATCCATATATTCTTCCAGGTGCTTGATCTGTTTGTGATCAACATTGTGTGCAGCAGCCAACATCACAGCTTCCCAGACACTGTTCAGAGAGGTGTACTGTTTTCCCTCCCTGTAGATTTTATGAGGGACCACAGGTTCTATGAGGGGCTCAAATCAGGTGAACAGGGGGGCCATGTCATTATTTTTTCTTCTTTTAGACCTTTACTGGCCGGCCACACTGTGGAGTATTTGAATGCATGGGATGCAGCATTGTCCTGCCTGAAAATTGTACTGCATTCTTTTCCTCAACAATACCGACTTCTTCCTGTTCCACTGCTTAAAGGGGTCTTCCAGAACTGGCAGTGGGTCTGGGAGTTGAGCTTCACTCCATCCTCAACATGTAAAGGTCCCACAAGTTCATCTTTGATAATAACAGTATATACCAGGGACCCCACCTCCATCTTCCAGATGTCTGAGTCAGAGTGGAGCTCTCTGCCCTTTACTGATCCAGCGTCGGGCCGTCCATCTGGTTCATCAAGTGTCACTATCATATCATCAGTCCATAAAACCTTAGAAAAATCAGTCTTAAGATATTTCTTGGCCCAGTCTTTATGTTTTATCTTATGTTTCTTGTTCAAATGTGATAATTCAGTGATCACACTTCAAAAGTCTGGCAATTTCAAGACTACTGCATCCCTCTGCAAGACATCTCTCAATTTTTGATTTTTTAGAGTCCGTCAAATCTATCTTTTGACCCATTTTGCCAAAAGAAAAGGAAATTGCCTAATAATTAAACACACCTTATACAGGGTGTTGAGGTCATTAGACCACACCCATTCTCATTACAGAGATGCACATCACCGGATTTACTTAATTAGTAGTTGGCTTTCAAGCCAGTACAGCTTAGAGTAGGACAACGTATAAAACGAAGATGTGATCAAAATATTCATTTGCCTTATAATTCTGCACACAGTGTCATTTTCTTGACAGGAAAAAAAACCTCTAGCCATGAATATCATGTTACAGTAAGTGTGTTCATGTATTGATCTGGTGTAAATATACTGCTCAAAAATAAATAAAGGGACCACTAAAATAACACATCCTAGATCTCAATGAATAAAATATTTCAGTTGAAAATCTTTATGTAGTAGATAGTGGAATG
>JAOUQT010000036.1:5666979-5682641 GCA_025769995.1 Xyliphius kryptos
GCGAAGAGGCAGAAGATCCGCTGTGGCGACCCCGAAAGGGAGCAAGCCGAAAGACAAAGAAGAAGAAGAAGAAGACAGGCCTTAGAATGACATGTACATGACAGTGTAATTAAAAAAAGATTAAACAAGTATGGCTTGTTTGGAAATGTTGTAAGAAAAAAAGTAAAGAAGTAAAAGTACTACTGACAACCTCTCTCCGAAATTCCAAGCAAAAGTTTTGTATTTATTTGCAGAAAATGAGAAATGGTCAAAATGATGAAAAAGATGCAGTACTTTCAGACCTCAAAAATTGCAAACAAAAAACAAGTTCATATTCACTTAGAAACAACAATATTAATGTTTTAACTCAGGAAGAGTTCAGATATATTTAGTGAAATAACCATGATTTTTAATCACAGCTTTCATGTGTCTTGGAATGCTTTCTAGCAGTCTCACATTGCTTTTACAGCTTATATTAATCAGCCTAAGAGAGGAAATATTTTATATACATCTCGATTTATTGTTAATATTTATTGTAAATTATATTAATTTACTTTAAATTATGTATTTAAATAAAAAAGCATAATGTAGTGATTTTGTGGGTTGTGCAAATTAAATAAAATGACTAAAAATAATAGATTCAAAGCTAACATTATTTAGCATGGATTCAAGGCTCATGAGGGATCCAAACAAAATAGGTCAATAAATTTTCAATTGCGAATATCTTACATGATTTGAATACTGATTGAATTAAACTAAACTTTAGCAACAGTTTCTGAGTTTACAGCAACTAAAGTTGAGATCTATATATCTATAACAAGAAATAAAACATGATGTGGAAATGCATCATAGTGGTAGTCTGACAGGATCCAAGTAATAAAAATTGTTTTGTAGTAAACGCTCCCTGTTGTTTTGATGCTGTAACACTGGCTTTTCCTCCCTAGTGAGAGGGTCTCAGCGGCTGATGCTGCGTTTTTGAGCTTCTGCCTAAAAGACTGTAATTAATAGAAGCAGAAGTACGGCTGTTGACCTTTTCGCAGGTGATAGTCGCTGCTGTGATGTTCATTAATCGCCAAGAGATCACTCTCCCGATGACGGCAATTACAGGCGAGTGGTTGGCTAAAGCGGCAGGGGGATGGCCGGTACGGCATGAGTCATCTTCAGTTACGCTTACTTTCTGGTGTGTGCCCACACACACACACATGCAGTACCCCCATACTGCACACACATTATCCACACATTGGCCCTCTACTGTTCATTTCACCTGTGTATTAGCTGGCATTTACGTGGCATTAGAATAATAGTAGGATTTGCTGGGCTTTGGAATTATCTAAGCAAACGCAGGTATCATTACGCTGCATGCAACTCACTATTCACATGGATTCTTTCAGACACACTGCATTCAGCATTCCTTTTATGGGCTTAATGGATGTATTTGGAATTAAATAATGCAATAAATATTCACATTCAAATGAATTCATGATTCTGTTTTTATATTTACGACGATACTGGAAATTTTATAACAAATTTTAAAAACAGAATTGCAGAACATACCAGCATCAGTGCAACATCTAGTGTAGAATTTACTACACAATCATTAACAGTCAACAGGCCACCTTTTTGGACTTCTTGGGCAATATTTGGGAAAGACCTATTCCTTAACCCCAAAAGCAAATTTTTAATTCAAAAATATATATATTTTAAGTAAAAAACAGTCAAAGAACATGTTTGTCTTAGTACAGCAGCCATTAATAGGTACATTTTTTACCCAGGAGAACACTATTAAAATACCTGTGGTTTGCACCACATTCATTAAACTGGCAATTTTTTTTTGTGCTCTGGAAATGCAAAAATGCTGGGGTTCTTATGAATTGTGCTATATACTAATAATTGCAGGCATAGCATGCATGCACAGTAAGCAGTTTGCAGATCTTTGGCCTTTGTTTTCAAGTCAGTAAGAAAATACTTTTACCTGTTTTATTTTATTATTTGAGTCTTTTTAACTTAAAAAATGGCTTGTGATTCTTTGTCTCAGTCTGAAAGAGTAGTGTCTGATAATGCTTGTGTAAGTAGCGACCACACCATTAAAGGTAAAGCAACAAGTGATGTTTATGTTTTTATTCATGTAAACCAAAGATAGATTTGATGATAGGCAAATATTAAATATTTTACCCTCCAATAAAAATGCAGTTCACTGCAATAAGTGTTTTATCTTGTCTATTTTAATAGACAATCGAAACATTGTTGTTGACAGTCATTGAAAAAAACTTGGTACTGACATATTGAATACCTCCTAATACACACAAAGTGAATGCCAACATACATTTGTATCTCTCCTGTGTGATATGGTAATATATATTTTAAAAATGTGTACGGTTGTCCTTACGGCTTTTACAGCTTCCTCATTTTGGTACAGCAGTGGAATCCCGTTATTGCAAACAACCTATTACTAAATATCAAGTTTAAACTTGTATTTAAACAAACTTAAAAGACAATAAACCAGGTATGAGATCTATGTTAAAAAAATCAGGATAAAAAAAATGTTTGTATTATTCTCTCGTCCCCTTTTTCTCTTTCTCTCTGTGATCCTCACACCAGCATAATTATTTGCAATTTGCCTAAGACTTCCATTTGCTGAGACGCCAAGCATGAAAAAAGAAGCAATTTGAGGAAAAATGAAAATGCCTGGCAGGGTTAGCTGAGGGGAAATAATGCGGTGCCAGCCTCAGGCTGACATCTGATAAGCGTTGCGCTAGTGTGGATATTAATGCACCGTCACCAGGCCAATGAGCCGTGAGCTGTTATTGAGGGTGTGGACATATTGTGTCTGAAACAGCTACTGAAGGACAGGTATGATATTTCATTTATCATAATAAGTGTAGCAGAACTAGAAAGAGGTACACTACAAACAGACCTGTGTAAACCTACATTAAATAGTGGGTTTGAGAGCATGCAGAGTTGATAATATGAATTCAATGTATTTGAGGTAAACAAATGAAACAGTGGATTAAATATGTAGCAGTAGCTTAATTAAAGGGCCCCTATAAGACAGTGATCAACAACTTACCAATCAGCACACATGACCATGTCAAAACATCCTTCTAACGTTGACATGTCTACTTCACTGTCCCACCTCACCACCCTAAAAAAGAAAAAAAAAAGTCAAGCTTTGATTGGAAGTGTGTGCGCGCGTGTGTGTTTATTAACTCTTTATTAAATACTTATTAAAAGGTCAGATGTTATTGTTTTGCAAGATTTATTTTGATAAATATTTGTATTTTGACATGCTTTTAGAATGTTGCTTTCTGTACATTACCTTATTTACATATTACATATTCTATTCTCTCTCTCTCACACACACACACACACACACACACACACACACGCGCACACACACACACACACACACACACACACACACACACACACACACATTATAAGCATGCAGCATTCTCGTTGCCATGGTAACCACATTTAATTTAATTTATTTTATTTTCCTTTCCTACAGGAGGAAAGCGGAGAACCCGGAGGAAACCCACACGGACACGTGTACATTAATTATTAATATAAGCTATCTGCGCCCAGCCTGTAACTTTTTTGTGACCCAATTTTGGGTTGCGCCCCAACTGTTGGGAATCGCTGAACCTAAAAGAAGCAGTAAGAACTAAAGTGAACAAAAAGTTTTTGTTTAGATTGAAACGTTTTTATGTTTAATTCTAATTTTTAATAGATACTAAACTGTGCAGATCACTTTGTGAACAGGAGGAAGTTTAAAACATCCTGCACACAGATGAACCTGAAAGCCTTCCGTCCAACCAGGTCATCTGAGGTCACTATGTTTAACCAGTTAATCTGTTTGGAAGAGAATGTTTTTAGGTATGTAGACATAAGATGCCTTGTCAATTCCACTCTATATGTAGGACAAACAGGAAAACCGAAATATCATCACTCTCTCTCTCTCTCTCTCTCCATAGGCAAAAGGGAAAAAAAAGCCGGACAGGGAATAAAGAAGGAATAAAGCTCTGACAGAATGACTCACACATGAGAACACGTATCGCTGGGGTTCTGATGGTTAGAACCAAAGTTTGAGTTCTAAATCACTTACCATCTCAAGTTCTTGGGAGATGCGACGTCTGCGTAGTTCCTCCATGCGCTCGCTGACGTCACCGAAACACGTGCTGTAGTACTCAGAGTATTCCTGCGCTAGATCGTCGATGTTACCCAGAGAGCCATCCTAGAAGCAAACACACACACACACACACACACACACACAATGTAAATGAAAATTGTTAATTGAGAGACAAATTTTCACTACTGCAAATACTCCGATTAGAACGGCTGAATCAGTACCACAGATTGGAGGAAGATATTGTAATGGGATCAAAAAAAATAAAAAGGTGAAAGAAATTGCCTGGTTTATTCAAATGTATTAAAACCCGTTTCTGGAGAACATCACTAAGGGACATCAAAAAAATCAAACAAATCGAGCAACAAATAATAAATTCTGTGAGCCAGTAAGACACGGACCGTTTGCAAACGCAACACATATATATTTTATTAAATACTTTTAAAAGCAGCTTTACAAATTTCTAAACCAGAACCAGACCTGCAGAGAGAAATCTAAACCAGTACCAGACCAACTTAACCAGTAACCGACCTGCAGAGACCAATTTAACCAGTACCAGACCTGGAGGGACAGATCTAAAGCAATACCAGACCGGCGCTGCAGGAACACAGCAGCACTGCTGCACAGTGAGTTTGTTATCTGCACAGGTTTCTCATTAAGTTCAAAACAAGTTCAGAAAGCCACGCGCAAAGAAGCCTATTTACAACAAAACCCCCCGACTCCTGCTGCTGCACAACAAGATTCCACTGCGTCCCCATCGCAGTACAGCCACCGTAGGCGTGCTGGTTCTGCCTGGAGCAGCTCAGCATCCTCATTGTTCCTTCATTTAACAGACTTTCTGAGAGGAGCTGTGATTTATTCAGTGTGCTCAGAATGAAGAACACTTCTCACAGAGGAACAGAACCTTCTCTTCATAAAGCAGCCTACATTCACCGATTCCGTGGTGGACATGTGTGTAGCACAGCACCCACCCCTGAACCCCCCGCTGTGGGGATGTCAGAGTGTGAGCATTCAATCTCAGTCCTGCTGTGGATGCTGGATGTGGAAACGAAGAGCGCCAGGTGGAGACAACGGCGTGTAGAGGCAGAACGTCTTTGATATCCGATCTCTTTAAATTCCGAGTGATGAAATGGATTCCAAAAACCTCAGTGAGATAAAACCAATGGTTCATGAATACAAATAGATCAATATGATGATCGCTTTAATGTCTCCTGTCTTCTGGGACGTTCACCTTTTTTTTCTGGAATTGTTTAGAATTTTTCTTTTACTGAGAATTTTGCTCAGCACTGATTTAAAGCAAGCTGCATAAAATATACACTCTAAATTTAATTATAATTTTTTTTATAATTTGTAATGGAAATCCAGGTTCAAATCCCAATCTGGGTTTCCATTGTTGTTCCCGTGTCCACTGGGTTTCCAGTTCAAAAACAAAGATTCAAGTTAAACTGGTTGCACTAAATTGTCCCCATATAGTGTCTGTGTGGGTGAGTGTCCAACGTCTGAAATGTTCTCTCCTGGTTGGGCATTTGTACACGCCCCCCTCTCAATTTAATGCATTCAATTGTGTCACATTAATAGTACACCCCCACCCCACACATGTCACAGTATCCATTTATCTGTATTAAATGCAGCTGTGGGAAGTTAACAGACACAGAAATAGACCAATAGCCCAACTTCTTTTATTTAAAAAAGGGAGGAGGCCTTTATTTTAGCTGCTTTTGACCCGATGACCTTTAAAAGCCTGGGGTTCTGAAAAGTCAAAGTGAAAGGCTTTCTTCCTGCTCAGTAAAGGCTCCTGCAAAACACACTTCCTGTCATTGTGTCTATGGGTCAGTGGTAGGAAACCGAGCATCTAACTTCTACCCCATCACCCCCCCACCAGAAGACACACACACAGAAAATTCCAACTTATTACAAAAGCATGCATTCGAAATTCCCAGCATTTGGTTTTAAAGCTGCAGCATTTCCAAACTCCAGTGGGGCGTGTCCACGATAGGCATGAATATAAAAATGTATTTTATTGTGTTATTGTGTCAAGATAGAGAGTGAATTGAAGAACCTGCAGAGTAAACACACAATTACAGCTGAAGTCCTGATTTAAACAAACTGCACGGTTTAAAACAGCTTAGAATTCAGTGTGTGCTGATCGTTTGTATCGACATCCTCCAGTTTCTCTATTTACAGCTTTAGTACAAGTTTAACCCCGACTGCTTCTTTTTTACATCCCAGCAGCTGCATTCTGTGGCATGGTACCACGAGGCAGCACATTGAGCCACCAGCGCTTTTTAACAGCAGTGTGGTTCCCACCCAACAACCCATCAGCCAACGCTCATCAAACCAGTATGTTTCACAGTCCACCCACTGGTTCCACTAAAGACTGGAACATGAGCCACGCAGGACACATGTCTGGTCCAGTGCTCCACATCCCGGTGGCATTTACATGCTATAAACCATGTTATAAGGTTTTTTAAAATCAGAGTGAGTTTAATAACTGGGTTGACCGGTTCGCATCTCGTGAGGTTTCTCTTTTACTTTTGCCTGAATACCTTCTCCCACCCTTCTATTCTCACACATCGCTTCAGATTATTGAGATTCCCAAAGGAACGGTCCAAGCTCAGAGACATTCCAAGGCCCACATTCCGATCTGTTGGCGTACCAGAGCCGAACAGCTTGAGAGCTCGGCGACCGTTCAGCACAAATACAATCACAGTGTTGAGAGAATTCCTCTCACAACGAAACCCATAAATAAAAATTAATTAAAAATTATAAATATCGACCAATCACCAGCCAAAAAAACTAAAATCCCAGAAGCATTAATAGAGTTGCCAGATTGCAGTTACAGATTTCACCCTCCAGCATTTGGTCAGCGTGGTTTTAAATTCCGACTGCATTCTGTTTGCAGGTTGTAAAGTGTCACTCTGCCCAGAAACATGCCCCCTTATGGCTTTACAAATGACCCGGGGGGAAAAGAAATGCCCGGTACCGTGGGAGACCCATATTGCCAGTCTCGTGGTGCCGCACATCTTGCGGTGCGGTGCGGTTCTCTATAGATACAATGGGCTGTGATTCCCAGGTGGGAGGTCGGTTTTTGCAACAGTGACATGTGTCAGCTGTTTTTTTTCTTTTCTTTTTTCACATCTATTTATTGGTATTTTGTTTATCAAACACATAAAGGGAGAATTTAGAGACAACACAACACAATACAGACTGATAATTATTCCAACTTAGCAGTTCTTTACATATATGCGTAAAGAATACACTGCTGAATAGACTTTTAAGGGCAACTGTCCAAGAAATATTAAAACATTCAAAAATAATAAGTAGATAAATAATATATATACAAAATAAAACAAATTAACACACATGAAAACTACAAATCCCTAAATAAATAAAAGTGATCCAATGATACAAATAGAGTTTGTATCAAATAGAGTCTACATCATTAATGATGGGTGTGTTAGCTGTTTTAGGGGCAAAGAGTTTCTAAAAATGCAAAAAGAAGTGGTTACTGAGCAGAACACACAGCTCTGTATTGTGTAACTGTTAGACGCTCGTACAGACGGTTTGCTAATGAACTGAAGGAGATAGAGGGACGGACGCGCTGTCTGTACACTACATGACACTTATATAATCATTATACCCAAGATTCCTCAGTATTCCGAGTACGATGTAAAGTTCAGAGTTAACTTGTGTGCAGAGACATGATTAAATACACATTACGGTTTTCTGACTCCCTCTAAATCAGTGAGGTCACTTTATGTTTGCAGCATGACTCAAGTTTTTAGGCACACAAACCTGCACCACCCTTACTTAAGGGCAAACGCGCACACACACACACACACACACACACACACACACACACACACAAAAACACGACTCAGTGCTGCAAAAGATAAAACTTGTCCCTTAAGACTCCTAAAAGAAACCATTATCACGCATCATAAAGCAATATCTGTACAAATAGAGCCCCTCCCTCAAACTGGGTGGGTCCCTGCAGAACCTGGTCCCTTTGCAGTCAAAAGCAAGTTTTAACGTGACACTTTTACATGTGAAGTAAATGATAGGTGGGGCACTGTGAGGCGCCACTGGCCCGTTCAACCAGGTGTCACAGCGACACGACAGCACCGTGATCCTGTTCAAATGGGAGTCAAAGCCCAGATCAAGTGGGAGGGTACAACACCACGGCCTGGAACAAACTGCAGCAACGGCCCCGAAAAACAAGTGAGCAGGACAGCCTGGAACAAAGTAGCCCTTGGACCCGGAGCCGCGGCCCTAAAAATCAGGGGCGAGCCGGAGCCGCGGCCCCGAAAATCAGGGGAGACACGGAGCCGCGGCCCCGAAAATCAGGGGCGACCCGGAGCCGCGGCCCCGAAAATCAGGGGCGACACGGAGCCGCTGTCCGAAAATCACGAAGTCACACAAATAAATAAAAAGAAATCCATTTTCTGTTTATGGAATGATTTGTAGCTCTTGTCAGAAGCGTAGCCGTCACGCGGACACTGCACGTTTAAACTACGCAGAGCAGACTGGAGGAATTCTGGCTGCTCTGGTCGGATTCAGAGTGAAAACATGAGCCGCAGCTTGACTCGCTTACAGTCATGGTTACCAAACAGTGTCAGGATGTTTCTGTGATAACAGTGCTCGCGATACCGCACAAATCCTGCACATCTTCAGAGAAGAATCTAAACAACGACGTGAAGAATTCCAGCAAATCGTTTTGTAATCGGCTCAAAATGACGAGTGCAGGGTCTTCAGAAGGTGAGCCAGATGCAGAAATGAAGTTATCGGTCAAATTTTGCTCTCTGACCCGACAACAGACCTCTGATGATACGGATCCTCTGGCCACCCACAAAAAATGAGGCAGAAAAGAATCAGTGCTTTAAATTAAATTAATTATTCATTCGTACAGACACAGATTCGGGTCCTGGCTCTGTGTTTTAATTTACGATGGCGGCGTTCATCAGAAGAGGCTCGGCTTCATCACGAGGAAGAAGTCAGGCCTCTAAAACAAAAGCCTCTGATTGTCGGTGCGTTGCCCAAACGAACAGCTGCACCGTATTCATCCATCCCACCATTGTGAGTCCAAACCAAGCTGTCATCAGTGTGGGGAAGCAGATTTCACACAGAGGTCCAGCTGCTTTAGTGAGATAACATGAACACTTTCCTCTTTTGTGGAACGTCTAGATTGTTTTTTTCACTCAACCCTCGACCCCATGAATCAAAATATCAACATATTATAAACTACAATATAAACATTATAACACTGAGGACCCTGCAGTCCCACTCTTCCAGCTGCACCAATTCATTTTAGTGACCTGACCGTGTCCTACAAGATAAACTCTGGACCGCCAGATCAAGTTCATTTATTGTCCAGCTCTGACATTATTAATGGGGGGCAGTTTGTAGGCTTGTGGTTAAGGAACCAGCCTTGCAACCTGAAAGTCACCGGTTCGATTCCCAGTTCCACTAAGTACTATGGCTGAAGTGCCCTTGAGCAAGGCACCTAACCCCCAATTGCTCCCCGGGTGCCGTTGAAAGGCTGCCCACCGCTTCGGGCACGTGTGCTCACAGTGTGTGTATTTGTGTGAGTTTCACTGCATGGATGGGTTAAATGTGGAGGACAAATTCCTGTGTGTAATAGATCACATTTAGATTACATTTACATTTAGTTATTTAGCAGACGCTTTTATCCAAAGTGATTTACAAGTATCCCAGCTTGGTTGGGATCAGAACACAGGGTTGAAAAAGCACCCTGGAGCAATAAGGTTAAGGGTCTTGCTCAAGGACCCACATTGGTAACTTCAGTGGACCTGGGATTTGAACCCCCAACCTTCTGATTGATAGTCCAACACTCTAACCTCTGAGCTACCTCTCACTCGAAACAAATTAACACTACCACACACCTCTGAGTGCCTCACTTTCGTAATAATGTGTGATCTATACTGCTCAAAAAAATAAATGAAGGTGAGACCTACTAGGTTTTTCCGAGGACATGATGGGGAATCCCGATGACAAATTTTATCCTTGTAGGTACTTGGGAAGTGGTAGAATTAGTGAGGAGTGAGTGAGGGCTTTGCCTTTTACCAGTATAAATAAGGCAATCGAGGTTGTGCATTATTGTGAATAAATAACAGAAAAGAGGTGTAACTGTACTCCACGTGAAGTCGTGACACCTCGGTCAGGTGATTTATTCACAATAATGCCGCCCTCTCGTATGTTATTGCTTTATTATAGATCTTTTTACCAAAGAACATTGTCTTAAAGCAGCTTTACAGTGTTCTAAGCCAGAACTTACAAAACACAAGTCAAATCCACGGTGGCAGGGAACAACTCACTGGTTTTTAAAAAGACCTTGTGAGGACCTCATCCTCCTAGACTTGGAGCATCATTAGCAGAGCTTCCTCTTACTTATACTCCAATGCGCCTGATGCGTCCACCTCCGTCCGTATCCTTCAACTGCTAGATGGTCCTAACTCAGTCATTCTCAGACATTCAGATTTTATAAGAAACATCTCAAAACATATCTTTCCAGAAATCACATGCTGTGAGATGAAAAAAAAAACAACGGTGGGGTAAAGCACTGAAACCAGATCATGACTAATAATACTGCAGTTCAGCTGGTTCTCATTCACGTATTAACTTTTCTCACTTCGGATTAAATCACCTTCTAAATGACTGCATGTAATGTATAACGTCTATATGTACGATCTGAATGCACTATGGACATACTGATGTAATAAACATGCTTTATTAAAGCGCCACATGAAAGGAAGACATTATTCAGTCTATACTGCACAGCCGCGTTTGCTGCATTTCCACTTTGCTTTACTGTCCTGAAGCACAATAGTGAAATTCACTGCAGCAACCGAGTTCAATTTATGTTAATGTGTATGCATATCTCCATACTGAACCATGTCAGACTGACACAGTCCTGGAACTTCAGCATGGAATGTACTTAATGGAGTGACCTCCGATAACAAAGAGCTGAACAGCAGGCATGTAATCTAAGAACATTTATATTCAGGGACAAGGTTTCAACACAAAGCACATAATAAACACACAGTGTACATTCAGAAACCGCTCAGTGGGGTTCAACTCCATGCCTAAACCCCCCCAAAGAACAAGCCAAAGCGACGGTGAAACAGAAAAACGCCTTTGTATTTGTTTTGAGAGAAAGAATCCCTGTGAGGACCGAGGGTCTCATGGGACTCCATGGAATTAGATACTAAGTAACATCCTGGTATTATTGCAAACCCTCCGGGTCAATCGAATGTGATGTCAACAAATGTGTGTCTCATCTAAAGTCTAATCATTAATGTGGCTTTGATCAAACTAACTGAGTAATTAACTAAAATAATTAATTGCTGATCTGCTGTTGAGTGGTTCGCTGTAAACGTCTTTTAAATAAAGTGACATCAGAGCAGTTAGCAGACGCCTTCATCCAAAGTGACTTACACGTAGGGACGAGACGATTAATCGTCTCTAATTAGTTTATTGAAAGAATCAGAATACTTTATTTGATCCCTGGATCAACTAAAATCGTCATGAAAAATCGGTTTAGACCAAGTGGCACAACTCACACAACTAAAATAAGGTTACACTTACTGCATAGTGGTCTGCTTAGTTTGTCCTGACAGGGGAAAAAAAACTTTAAATAGATGTAAAACGTACTTTCAGGAACACAGATTTTTTTTTTTTTAATTTTCACAAATTTTTTTATTGATCACTAGCGGAACACCTGCACTGCTCCACGAGAAGAACTTGGTAACAACGTAAAAGTTAAAAGGCAGTTGTTTTTGAACGAGTGATGCCTTTGGAGTTTATATATTTCAAATAGCCGTAATCAGTTTAACGCCCGGACGGCAAGCACTACAGCACGTTTCATTGAAGTCACTGATTTGATGATTTGGAAAGATAACTTTATTCAATTCCATCTTTATTAAAGTTTCCGGAAAGCAAGGCGGTGCTGCGAGATCAGACACGTTTCATCAGAAGTCCTCTGCCTTACAGCATTAACTTTACACCAGCCACCTCGCGTCTTCCCCTCCACTCTACCCCTGCGCCAAGCACCTAGTAATCCCCGCTAATTAATTTGTGCGCCTAACACCATACACCAAGGGCTCGCTTCCTCCCCGGCAATCTACCCACGTGCCAAATGCTATACACCAAGCCTTTTGCAGCATCCCCTCCACTCTACCCATGCGCCAAATGCTAGCTGGCAAGTGCCTTGCATCTTTTCATCCACAGTACCAGTCACTATAGAGATGACACACAAAGTGCCTTATATATTACTTACACAAGTAAACCTAAATAAACATTAAACATAAAAAACTCACACGTAATCGAATGCAATGTTGTGTCAAAATAACAAAATTCAAAACAATCATTGAAGAACTTTCAGAGATTTAAGATTTTAAACAAACGAACATTAACTCATTCATTACCCTCCGCTTTATTCTGTACAAGGGTCATGGGCGTTCCCCATGCTCAACCAGGGGAGAAGCCTCAAGCGCTGGGCAAATACAAAAACGACAGGGTGCCAATCTATCGCTGGACACACACTTACTCACACACACAGACTGCTGTATATGGGGAAATTGAGAGCATTCAATGTGCCTTGAATCCATGTTTTTGGACTGTGGGAGGAAACCCACACTGACATGAAGAGAACATGGAAACGAGACCCAGATTGGGATTCAAACTGGAAATCCCTATTGCCGAAAGGCAAACGTGCTAACAATAAGCCACCCCCAAACAAACATTTACATTTTTATTTACATATATTTGGTGTTGATATTCTGCAAAGGAACTCGTTTTTTTATTATAATTGTATATTAATCTTCAGAACCCACAACCTTCTGATTGATTGCCCCACTTTCTCTCCACTAAGCTCAGTTAAAAATGAAAAGTTCTCCTAAATCACCCCGTCTGTCCGAAATCTGATTCAAGTATCACATGGAGACGTTTCTACTGCGTGTTGACGTCACGGTCTCGGTATCTGGACCAACATACAGGAAGCAGAACGAGGGAAATGACGGGCTTTGGTACGACTCCAATGGCATGGTGGACCATGTGAGAGGATCTGAGTAATCCAGAGTAAGATGGTTCACCAGGAAAGACCCAGAGCTGAAGCACAGTGAGGTCAGAGGCCCCGTCCCACCCTCAGCAGGGGACTTCCTAAGGACATCCGCAAGGACAGAGTCGAGGGCATCAGGAAAGACCACTGGGATAGGAACCGAAGAGGTGAAGAGGACAGGAAGAGGAAGCATTCTGTCTGCACAGTGATCCATAGACGAACTTAGAATGAAGGGTAATTGAAAAGTCCACGGGTCACAAGGACTGCTGACTCAGCAAGTCTCACAAATGAAACAATTCATTATATCTCTACCTATAAACGCCAAAGCCCACACTCGCTCACCCATCACTAACGCTTTCACTTCCCGAGTACCTACAAGGCTAAAATTTGGCATCGAGTTTACCCATCATGTCCTTGGAAAAATTAAGGTCATCCCAACTTCCTACAGTCAATGGTTTGTTTGATATCGCCATCGAACGCAAGACCCCCTCAGTGTCACATTGGGGTCTTCTCAAATACCTACAAGGCTAAAATTTGGCATCGTGATTACCTACCCAGTCCTTGAAAAAACCAACAGGTTATCGCTTTCCTACATTCGATATCGCCATCGAATTCAACACCTCGGATGGATTAGGGGTCTTTGTGAGTACCAACAAAGCGGGAACTTGTCTCCATCATTCCATATTGTGTCCTTGGAAAACCTACTGGTCAATTTACTTAAGAAAGCAACCGCATGGCCATCACTCAGTCAAAAACAATTGTGTTTCAACTTCATGTTATCAAGTTCTCCACCAGAGCGCAGCACCGGTGTTCCGCTAATTCCTGAAAAAAAAAAGCAAAGGAGGCAACTACATCTACATGGTTCTTCCTACACTGCTGGATTTTTATGAAATACTGAATCCCCATCTGGGTGGAGTTTCCTGCGGGTTCACTGGATTCCTCCTACAGTCCAAGAACATACACTCAAGGTAAACTGGTTGCTCTAAATTGCCCCATACGGTGTGTGGGAGTAAATGGGTGTGTACTCATCCAATACCAGAAACTTTCTCCACTGGATGGGCCATGACCCTAATGTGGGGTTAGCAGGATGAAAACAGAGGGATGAATTATACATATTTTGTTGTTGATCATCTTTGGATTAAAGATGACTGATGAGCTAAAAGGGGACAGTGAGATCTTGTCTGATGCATTTATCCTTGATTGAGTCTTGGCCACCAAGCTTTTTAGGAGGGAGGAGGCCAGACTGGGAGTCTCAGAGACTTTCGGGCATCAGTGGGTGGAGAAGAAGCTGGTGGCGCAGTCTAGACTCCAGAGGAACTCGCAGTTTTTAGAAGTTCCATTTTAATAGGCACGTGGCGCTTTGATGACAGCCGCCGTTACAGCGGCGCATTGCAGAACTTGTATTAAGAATAGACATCTAAGTAAAAACCAACATCCATATCCACCCATCTCCACCCGGAGATGCTCTCACAGAGGCTGTCTGTGGAAACCTCACAACCCAAACGCTCCTCCAGGCCTCATCGCTGCCTCTTGCTTTAAGAATCAGACTGCGAAATAGTTTCACTGCTCCATTTAATGACAACCACAGAGAAGTGGAGCTCACACATATTTCACGGCGTTTAAGCGGCAGGAGAAGCTAGGTATTCTCGTTAGGAACATTCTAGACATTTGGTTAACCTCAGAATGTCATCCTTCTGCTTTCTGCCTGTTTCTCGCAAAACGCTGCAGCCTTAAGTTTCATGTTGTAGCAAAACGCTCCAGAAACTTTGTTTATTCTTTAAGGAGGAGTTCAGGGGGGATTTAAATTAAAGTACATGTAATGTAGAGCCATCTCAGATTTTCTGATCAGGACGAACTGCTCGTTCAATGTTCTTATATGAACTTATTAAGCAGCACGTTAACGTTAACTAACAGTAAGTCTCATGAGAAACTGTAGCATCATCCCAGTTAAACCCAAATACAGTGGAATCTCAGTTTTCGTTGCAAATTCTTCTGCAAACAATCAACGAAATCTGAAAAACTGTACCACATATTTCCATTTTAATCCATGTAAATCCAATGAATTTGATCTAGATTCCAAAATACCAAAAAATATAAGGCCCTTGGTGTGCGACATCTCTTGTTTAGCGAGTGGACTCAGGTGATGATGCGAGGCGCGTATAGCGACTGACACATGGGTAGAGTGGAGGGAATGAAGTGGCTAACGTGAAGCTAACGCCATAAGATATGCTACAAGTTGCACATCAACAGCAAAGAGGACATTTGACTGAATGTGTCCGATCCTGCAGCACCGCTTTGCTTCCCAAAAACTTGCTCGCCACCGGGGTGTAGAACGGCTAACGGCTATTTTAAAAATACTTTAAAAATATTTTAAAAACGCACAAATCAAAATGTAAATGAAAATAATTCTCCCATGGAGGTCTGGATTTGGAATCCTACTCAAAATCAAATGACAGGCTGATCCAACTTCAGTGGAAATTT
>JAOUQT010000036.1:5761858-5772388 GCA_025769995.1 Xyliphius kryptos
TTATATAAGGAAGAAACCTTGGGAGGACCGAGGCTCAGTGGGGGACTCATCCTCCTTGAGCGGCCAGGCAGCATCAGGGTAGAGTCCATTAAACAATAGAAACAATTATATAACTATGAGTCCATCCTCCAGGACTGAAACGCTGGCAGTCCAACAGAAGTCCATGTTCCCTTCCGTAATGGTCGCATCCGCAGTGCCGCAGACAAGGACGGGACACCTCACATATATACATTATATTATCTACAGTGTTGCTTGAAAGTTTGTGAACCAAACTTTGTTTCCTAAGGAAAAAATATAATAATGGGAGGAGGTTCTTCTCTTTATATGTAGTGTTCACTTTTCTCCAAACATGGCGCCTGTGATTGTGGAATTCAATTCATCCGTCCAGAGAATGGACTTCCAGAAAGCCTCTGGTTTATTCCAAGTGCTCTCTGACAAAGTTTAAACAGGCAACTTAGTTTTTTCTTGAGAGCAGAGGCTTCGATCTAGCAACTCTCCCATGAATGCCATGTCTATTAATCTTTTGCCTTATTGTAGACACATGTACATTTATCCCAGATGCTGACAGAGATGTCTTTATCTCTCCAGAGGTGATACATGGGTTGGACTTTACCTGCATTATTAATTTTCTGGTGCTTCTTGGTGTAAGTTTTGATGGCCATCCACTTCTGGGCAGAGTCTTGCAGTGGATGGATAAAGCTGGAATCTTTTGGAGATGGTCTTTTAGCTTTCCCAAGACTTATGGGCTGTCACAACCATCTTCCTGATGTCCTCAGATGCCTCCTTTACTCTTGGCATTGTTGACCTGTTCTTTATGCCTTGACACTAAAGTGGTTTGGTTGGTTTCCTCTCTCTTATCCAAAACAGCCTCAAAACCTTTCCTAAGAATGTCTCATTTGATTGGTCTGCTTAATTAATTACTTGAGCACTCACGTGTTTCACCTGAATCTTTTACCTAATTGACTTTACCATTTCAGCTGTGGTTCCATATAGTCTGCTTGTAAATAGAATCGATGAACATAAACCTGACATTTCATATACAAAAACTGGTGATTAAATAAGTGAATCATAGTAAAACAAAAGAAAAATCTAAAATACTCAACTAGTTTACAAACTTTCAAGCAGCACTGCGTTTGTGTCATCACCACTTCTGTGTTTCCATTCTGTTAGTTTTTAAAGTACTTGAGGATTATTTTTCATCTGTAAGCTGTAAGTAAATAGAAGTAAAAACCTTGTAATGACAATGATGCTGTAATCGGTTTCAGCAGGGAAGCAGTTTAGCAGTCTGCTTTAAAACAAAGCTTGCACAAACATGAATAGAATAGTTTCATTAAAACTATATGTCTGAACACTTATGTCGAACATGAGATAACCTTTAGCCGAGCTAGGTTTGTGTGAAGGGAAAAGGAACAATCAAAAATTATATTAATAATGATAAATTAAACACTCTTGCAGTTTTCTGGTGTTCAAATCAAGTGTAAAATAACACTCCATAAAGTAAGCACAGAATGTAATTGTTAAGAAATGAGCATGTACAAACAAGTGTACATGTGGGCATTATTAAACTACAAGCTGTCAAAAAAGGCACTGGTATCATGAGTTTTATATTTGTGTATGTGTTCATAATGTTACACCCCACCGCAGGGCAAAAATTGTTCACTTTCCTTGGCCTACTAAAAGAAGACCGGCTAACTGGTGTTGGTCCATCGCGACTATTTGAATAGGACAGCTTTGGCAAATGGGTGAAGGTCAGAAGGGCCAACTGAATGTCCGTAGGGGCCTTAGAGAAAATAAATGGAGTCCTTTCCATTCCCGCTGCTCATTTTGTCCAGAGAAAGAAATTCATGAAAAAAGCAAGAAGAGAAAAGCATGCACACTCTCCCCAATCTTTCACTTTGAAAGCAGCTCAATCAGTACAAGAGTTGAGGTGCTGGTACAGAGCTGGCCAGGGTCATACGCAAACTGAAAGCATTTCAGTTTCTATTGTACACAGGGAAATAGGCAGGCAGCAAGTAGCAGTATGACAAGCATAGTCCACCT
The DNA here is from genome assembly GCA_025769995.1 of Xyliphius kryptos. Lineage (NCBI taxonomy): Eukaryota > Metazoa > Chordata > Actinopteri > Siluriformes > Aspredinidae > Xyliphius > Xyliphius kryptos. The sequence goes on from JAOUQT010000036.1 coordinate 5,763,899, forward strand.
GTGGAGATGAGTGACCGGCAAAGCATACACCAAACATAAGTAAAAATGAAAAAAGTGTTGAAACTACAGCAATTCTGCACACCAGTAAAGCTACAGAACTTGATGTAAAATACTAGACTATGAAAAGAACTATAAATATGAACAAACCAAGAGATAAAAGCAGTTTTATAACCAGAAAGTGGTGCGCATGCGTGGTCAAAATTAAAGGCACACACCTTGTATTACTCCACCTTATTATTAATCCACTTTTAACAATAATTACAAGAATCTACTTATCTAGTTCACAGACCAAGAGTAAAAATTTTGCTACAAATTATAAAAATGCATTATGCTCTATAGAGCTTTTACATATCCAAAAGCTAGGACGTCATTAAAAAAGTCTGCGAAAACAAAGTTTTATATACAAATTGTAATTATTACATGCTATTACTATTTTATCATCTTTTGTTATTAAATGTGGAAATAATTTGATCAAGAGGGCGGCACGTTGGCTTAGTGGTTAGCACATTCGCCTCCCAGCACTTGGGATTCCCGGTTTGAATCCCTATCTGGGTGGAGTTTGCATGTTCTCCCGGTGTCTGCGTGGGTTTCCTTCGGGTTCTCCGGTTTCCTTCCACATTCCAAAGACATGAAGGTAAATTAAATGCTCTAAATTGCCCTGTATAGTGTGTGTGTGACTGTGTGAGTGAGTGTGTGCCCAGCGATGGATTAGCGCCCTGTCCTGGGTGTATCTGCCCAGCACTTGAGACATTTTCCCCTGGATGGGCATGGGAAACCTTCCCCACGACCCTCATAAAGGAATGAGCGGAAGATAATGAATGAATGAATGAATGAATGAATAATTTGATCAACAATGCAGCATGACTATAACCGTTAGCACACAAGTTATTCTACCAAAGAATAGTTAAAGAATCACAAAAATAATGTTTTAAAATGAGTATGCTCCCAATCCAATTAAATTTACCTTGCACCACTGTAAGATGCATCACTAAGACAAACGAACATAATACAACACATGGTATTAACTCGCCCTCCCAGTCCTCATTTTGCCTCTTTCTTCTGTATTTCATTGATTTTTTTTTATATATAGTAGCAGGATGATACTGATATTTGAATGTAAGCACGTTAGGGATTAGCAATGTCCATCTAGAATTCACTGTGGGGGGCCCTGCGCATACTGTAAGAGCTTTGCTTTATCTTCTTTGATCATATATAAAGAATCAAGTAAATGTTACATGTTCCTCTCTTCTGCGGGTGAACACTGCCACTGAGTCTTACATAACGCCCTATGAAGATTCCTTTAATTTCTTTTATATAATATCTTTTCACCTCAAATAAAAATGGGCATACACTTTCAGAGCTTATGTACCAATGTAGCTGAGTGAATTAAATGTTTTCACATCACTGACCTGTCTTTTATAATAAATAATGAATGAAATAAAAATGATTAAGATCTGTCTTTAATGGTTGTTTAAGGGGTCTGTTTTTTTATATATTTGCATAACGTTATTATGGCAAGGTCATCCATCGTCTAAAGACAAGAACTGTACACAGTCAACTGAAGGTCACTTAACTGTTGATAAAATTAAATGTATAATAGTTTCTGTAGTCAATGTACAGTTGACATTATATATAACTAAATGCATAAACAAACCTCTGAATAGAGAATACACAATGTATTTCATTAAAGTGATAAGTGTTGCTGACAAATTACACAAAGGTACATTGCAGAATTAAATAACCCAGTAACTCTGTCAAGGCTGTGAGCATATAATACCTATTGGGGACCTAATGTGACAGGTTAAAGTTGAATCATTTAAAGTGGTTTATAACAGTCATGTGGATACCATGACTGGATACCCCTGGTAGGCCAAAACGACACTGAATCACTGAATTATCCATAAGTTTGTGCAGATCTAGCCAAATAAATTATTTGTTAGTAATAAAAAACAACAATATATTTATGCAAATGCTGATGTAAGACCCTATTTATACTAAAGCATGTGCAAAAATTACACACTGTACTGGCAAGGTATCTGACGTTATAAAAAGCTTGTAAAGATTTTATATAGAGGGCTATACATACAAAATAACCCAAAATAGGACAAATACTTTAACCTGGACAAATGTAAGAGACCGTGGTTTACTGCTGTAGTTGAGCCATAATGCTTCTAAATTGCCCACAGCCTTTACAACACAATCTTCATTACATGACTCTATGGAAACAAAGACATTTTGTACACATCCTTTGAATAAAGTCAACCAATTTTTGTGATCAAATATTATTAATGCTGGGATGGTATTCTATGTGCCAGCAAAAAAATTCAAAGAAAAGGGAACAATATTTTGGGAATTAAATTTTTGGGAATAAACCTAAGGATTGGTAATGTGGTATAATTGTAAACTGAGTTATACATGCACATACACGTTTATGCACATACACGTTAAACAACTGGGAAACGTAGTGAAAATTCGTCAAGAGATTATAATTCCCCTGCAGCTGTGCAATCATCATTGAAAGGTGTTGGGCCTAATTTGAGTGGATTAGGAGATTAGCAGACTATTGTAGGTTTTTTGTGGCCTTACTGACAAGTCTTGTCTGATTTGACCTCAATGATGAAATGTTTTGTCTAGGCCAAGAGCTGACTATTGTTCTGCTATCCACTGGGTCATTTGAGGAAATGCTAGCCAGAGTGAGGCTTTACATTTGCACAGCATATTTTTGATTTACTCAGTATTTTATTATTGCATTAATTTGTCTATGCTAATGCAATGGGATTTAACCCCCTGTCAGAGCCAGAGAATTATTCTGTCAGGAGAATAGAGGGGGAAAATTTTCTTTCTTTCTTTCTTGATTAATGGACACACATACACACTTCTGCTCATGCTGAGGTGTAGGCAGGATTAATAGTGGAATACCTGCAGCTGCACAATTCTACAATATTTGGTTATAATACAAGTGTAAAGGTTGGTTTTATTTTCAGTTAAAAAAAAAATCTCTAAAGTGTTAAATAAGTAAAGCTGTTTTTTCTCCACAAGCTCCTGATGATGCCATAGTCAGCCATGTTCAGAAGCATGAAAGAGCCAAATTGCTGTAGTTCTAAATTCTTTTATGAAAAAAATGTTATTTTTTACTGTTTCACTGAAAGAAGCTCTAGACATTTTCAGGTGTTTTTCATCTTATTTATATAGCAGTCAATTCCCTCTTCTAAGTCTGGTAGCTGCCCTGTTGCATTATGTGTGCAGCAATATAAAAGATGCCCCGACTGGCATCACATACCTCAGATTCGAAGCTGTTGTACAATAAGTAGAGTGGGAGCAAATTGCCTTAAATTCAACTCAAAATAGAAAAGCCAACTATATCATGCAAACACAAAACATCGCAAACAATTTAGGTCTTAAAAGGTAAATATTTGATAGAAAATATATTTAAAAGATACTTTTAAGATAATGGCATGAACACAGAACTTTATAAGTCACCCAAACTGCAAATTCTTAGGTGTCACAGGTCACATTTTGCAACACAGGCAAAAGGTGCATTCTGAGCAGCACAGAATAGAAGTGCAATGGATTGCATTAGCTAGCCCCCTTATGAAACTTACACTAACACTGTATCTCATTTCCACCTATGAAAAACTGAAGTAAGCAACTGCACACACACACACACACACTTTGTATCCAAGTAATTTACTTGTGCACAAGAAAAAATATTGGAAAAGGTAACACTAAAGAAAATTAAAATAAATTAGATTAAATTTTTATTGAACCCATCAGTCTTTTCCTCAAAAAATAACATGCATGCTCAGGTCGGTTAAGTGAAGGGAATTAACTTTGCGGAGCGGCACAGTGGCTTGGTGGTTAGCATATTCGCCTTTCAGTGCTGGGGATTCCCAGTTTGAATCCCAATCTGGGTGGCATTTCCATGCCCTCACCATGTCTGCCTGGGATTCTTAAGCGTTCTCTGGTTTCCTCCCACATTCTAAAAACATGGATTTCAAGGTAAATTAAATGCTCTAAATTGCCCCATATAGTGTGTGGCTGTGTGAGTGAGTGTGTGCCCAGCGATAAATTGTTGCCCTGTTCTGGGTACAGGATTAAGCGGAAGATAATGACTGAATTAATTTATTTATTTTGCTTAAATAAAATTATAAAATTTATTAAAGAAAACTGGGCAGCACGGTGGCTTAGTGGTTCGCACGTTTGCCCCTCAGCACTGGGGATTCCCGGTTCTAGTCCCTATCTGGTTGGAGTTTCCAGGTTCTCCCCGTGTCTGCGTGGGTTTCCTCCGGGTTCTCCGCTTTCTTCCCACAGTCCAAAACGGATTCCAGGTAAACTGAATGCTCTAAATTGCCCCATATAGTGTGTGGGTGTGGCTGTGTGAGTGAGCGTGTGCCCAGTGAAGGATTGGCACCCTGTCCTGGGTGTAACTGCCCAGCGCCGGAGACGTTCTTCCCAGAATGGGCATGGGGAAACCACTCTGCGATCCTAGTAGAGGAATAAGAGAAAGATAATGGATGGATGGATGGATTAATAAAAATAGAAAGTTTTTCTCAAATTCTGAATTCAGGTTGCTGCTACCATCAAAAATCAATACAAACTGATAAAGCTAACACAAATTCATAAATAAGCTTCTAATTAGGCTTATTAAAGGGCTCATCTTGGCATTCTCAGTCCATGAAACAGATCACTGTACTTCAATCTGTCTTCTTTTTAAATTCCCACTGCTAAACAGTGATTCACATTTTGTGTTAAAAGTTATATTTTATATACTTTATATTTTTTCTCTCCATTCGTGGATTGTGATTCCTTCACTTCCATGTTCTTCCTGTATCCACATGGATTTCTCCAGTTTCCTCCTGCAGTCCAATACATGGATTTAAGGTGAACTGGCAGTTTTATATTGTACCTATATAGTGCATGTGTCAGTGTGTGCCAGGTGATGGATTGTGCACTGCCCAGTATCCAAAATGGAATTTGTGTATCTGCCCAGCATCCAAAATGTTCTCCCATGGATGGCATTTGGAGCCCCCATTGTGTTTGTCCCTAGTATAGGATTATGCAGAAGATAGTAAGTTAAGATGGGCTCTGTGTAGTAAAAACTCTAAAAACACAGCCTTTGATATGGCTAGCAAACAAGTACGACACATACATAAGAGCATATTCTATCTTGATGAGCAAGACAGACAGATTAGAGTATGATTCCCTTGAAGCTAACACATCAGCTTAACCTTGCTGTTGCTGACATCAAAAGTTCAAGTCTACCTGATATCTGTGCCTATTTTTCACTGCTTTTTATGATCTGATGTATATTTCTGTTTCATCCTGTCACGAAGCTGTAAACCCTGACACTTGCTTTGATGCATGAAGAAAGCAGGACCCTGGCATCATTTACAAAGCTCTATGTATCTTCCATAGTGTGCATATCTAGCTGGCTGGTTTTGAACACAGGCCTCCTCTTTTGGGCTTTATGTCATTAGTTATGACTATTTTTCCAATTCGTCACATTTCTTTCACAGGACACACATGGTGTCAGCCTTAAAAAGTGGCAACATGAATAAAAACATAAATAAGTTGCAGCCTTTTTGTCATTGTTAACAGATACTGTATATTTAAATCTGTATTTTATGGACCTAAATTTGGCGACATGCACAGGAGATAATCTGTGACAATTTCCATTTCCACTAGTGTCCAGTGTATACAAGGAAGTGCATGGTCCTCTGCTATGCTGTATAGATTTGGGTAAAAAAAAAAGTCGGATTAGCTGATGCAAAGAACGTCATCATCTCCCAGCACTGGGAATACAGGTTCGAATTCTGATTTGGGTGGGTTTCCATGTTGTTCCCGTGTCCGTGTCGGTTATTTACGGGTTCATCCAACAGTTTAAAACCATAGATTCAAGGTTAAAATGGCAACTCTAAATTGCCCCATGAAGAGCGTGTGTCTGAGTGAGTGTGTGCCCGGCGATGGATTGGTGGCTTGTCCTGGGTTAAATTTGAATTTGTTAGAGTTTGTCCCCTATCAAAAAAAAACACTTTTAGACCATTGGATTGTCATTAATTTGAAGACAAATGCACAAGTTACCACATGTTAACAATTTGCAGGATTAAAAGGAGAAATAAGGTAAAAAAAATTGTACTCCAGAAGAGCCGCATTGTTTTCTTTTGTCAGGACTAAAGCACCTTCTAGACAACGAATTATTTTACAGTAAAATAAAGGCATTTTTGTTCGGAATGACCCTGTAAATTTTAGCAAATCAAAATTAATTAAATCTGATGCCTTTTCTTTTAGAACGGCAAAAAGACCAGCATTTATAATCACACAGCTTAATGATTAACTAATCTTGTTCATTTCACTAGATCCATCTTTCTGTATATATATTATTATGGTTGTAAGAATAAATCAACATGCAGTGCTACAAAGTAAACTATGGCAAGCTCTCTGACTACGAGAAACCATTAAAATATATTTAACATTTTTTATTATAGCTATTTTATAACAGCTTTAGCTTTTATTTGTCCACTTTGTGAATTATGGGCTTGGCATAGTTTTTCCCACTGAGTATGTATGGTAATAGCATACTGGATAATACTATACTAAAGATGATAAGTGTGACATTCAAATTTACTTGACTAAAGCTCAATAATAAAAAAAGGATTTCCTCTAGTACCCTTCTCTAGAGTGGCTCATTTGTCCAGGTGTTGCATGCAGGAAGAGGGAGCACCTGGTGCCTGTTGTGGGGTTTAGAAAGGCTGTCTGGGATAATAGAGGGCAGGACAGCCCTCTGTCTGGGCAAATATTAACCTCCCACTGAGTGACTTCTGTCTCAAGATACCTAACAGCAGACCTGTAAGTGTGTGTGTCTATGTGTGTGTGTGCGTGTGTGTGTGTGTGGTATACGTCACATTGTGGGGACCAAAATCTGACATGAAGCAAGCTGGTCCCCACAATATAGACTGCTAAATTTTGAAGTAAAGATTTGTTGTATAGTAAGGGTAAGGGTCAAGGCTAGGTGATAGTAAGGGTTGAGCTATAATGTGTGTACTTTATCACTCAGTAAGGTTTGGTGCTAATCACATATTCTGGAGACATATATTCTTTTAGTCCTTACAAGCTTATCCCTACAATGTAAACTGTAAAATTTACGGAAAAGGAATGCCTTAAGGTTATCATCAGATAAATTAAATGTTATGTAAATGTATGAAAACTAATGTATGTAAACAATGTATGTATGTGCAAAATCCAATGAAATCGATATCTTTCTTGAGAATCTTACTTTACCTACTTTTTCCTTTCAATTTAATAAACGTGCAATAGAAAGGTCACCACCAAACCCATGTAAACTTAGGGACCTTTCAAAGAACAAACAAATACATTTAAGGTTTGTTGCTGCCTAATTGACTGTGTCTTGAAAACAAAGAGGCCAGCTGGTGTGGGCTACTACAGTGGGCAGGTGCCTAACACACCCTAATGCCCATCCATGGGGAAATAGGAGAGAGGCCCTTAAACAAATCGCACAGCTTGAAGACTGTACAAAAATTTAGCATTGCCTGAAATTTTTGCTTATATGTTACCGGTCCTAATAAGATGACTTGGATGAAGATGTATCTGTTAATCCATATCTCTTTTTTTTATTTATTTTAACATAGCCCATTATCCAAGAATTTATAAATTAAAGCAATATGGCAAAGAAAATTGCGTTATGTGGTCACAATGTGTTTTTACTCTTTTTGAAGTGCTACTGATTCTAAAACATTAAATGATTCTGACCCCAACCAAGATGGGATCCTTGCAAGTCGCTTTGGATAAAAGCGTCTGCTATATAACTAAATGTAAATGTAAAATGTAACATTACTATAATGTGTTGTTTACAATATCTCAGTAACTACAGATTATTTTAGGTAGTCAAAACGTGTCTCTTCTAAATTCAAATGGCTTTAAGAAAATCTCTGCACAAATTGTGACTGATTACATATACTGTTTGACAATCAAAGTGGCACTGTGTGTTCCCTGCTGTAGTAACACTCAATAATATTATTTTTAGAACCAATTAAATAATAATTAACTTTAATAAACCCTTGCATGAAGACTTTGTAATTATTAAATTATTGTAAGTTTATAAAAAAAAACTGCTGTGCTCTGGTTACATATAACACATGAAGAAGAAAAGTCCTATCTGTGTCGAGTTTGTGCTCCCTGTAACCTGATTGGGATTATTCTAGGTACTCCTGTTTCCTCGAACATTCTAAAGCCATGCTGATGGGTAGATTGAAACTAATAAAATTTGAACCGTTTCTGTAGTTTGTAACAGTTCCTGTCAGTGAAAAGCCACAGATTCAGTCTTAAAGTTACTGAACCAATAAAGTGAGTGTGTTGTAGTAAATTTCCAAATGTGTTGGTTTTCTTTGCCAAATATACACTGGAGATCAAAATTAGAGAACAATTTAAGAACACTTGATTTTTTCAGAAATAATGCACTCTTCATTGGTCAAA
>JAOUQT010000036.1:5868160-5885668 GCA_025769995.1 Xyliphius kryptos
GCTTTGGACTCTGTAAAGCTGCTTTGTGACGACACACTGTTGTAAAAAGCGCTATATAAATAAATTACTTACTTACTGAAAGTTCCAACATGACATCTCATGAGACAGAACTCTCTGAAGATCTTAAAAGACAAATTGTTGCGCTACATGAAGAAAGCCAAGGCTACAAGAAGATTGCCAACATCCTAATACTAAGCGGCAGCTTTCCACTCAGCTCCACACAGACCTCACGTTGGTCTTCCAAAGAAGCTGAGTGCACATGCTCAGCATCACATGCAAATGCTGTCTTTGAAAGATCGATGCAGAAGTTCGGTCAGCATTGCTGCAGATTGAAGATGCGGGTGGAGTCAGCCCGTCACTGCTCAGATCATATGCTGCACACTACATCAAATTGCTTTGCATGGCTGTCACCAACAAAACGAAGCCTCTTGTAAAGTCTGTACACAAGAAAGCCCACAAACAGTTTGCTGAAGACATGTCAACAATGCAGATGGAGCACATGGATTACTGGATCCATGTCCTATGGTCTGATGTGACCAAGACTAAAGAGGCTGGGGTAAAAGGTGATGGACTGGCCAAGCATGTCTCAAGACTTAAACCCAATAAAACATCTATGAGGCATCCTCAAGCGGAAGGTGGAGGAGCACAAAGTATCAAATATCCGCCAGCTCTGTGAGGTCATCATGGCGTGGAAAAGCATTCCAGTGGCAACCTGTGAATGGCCAGGAGAGTTAAGGCCATTCTGGGAAAAAAAATGGTGGCCACACAAAACATTGGCACTTTAGGAACATTTACTAATGGGTATACTTACTTTTTTTGCCAGTTGTTTAGATATCAATGGCTGTATATTGAGTTATTTTGAGGGAAAAATGAATTTACACTGTTATATAAGCTGCACACAGTCAGTGTTGTCCCATGAAAAGATCTTTGAATATCTGATTTAAATATCTGCAAAAATGTGAGAGGTGTACTCACTTTTGTGAGACATTATGATCGTGTGTAATTACATTTATATATATTTAGAGAGAGAGAGCGAGAGAAAGTGAGTACAAACGTGAGTACCCCCCTTGTGTCTGTGCCTTCTTATTAATCATAATAATGGTATATTTGAGCCTTCACATAAAGCATTAGGTAAATATTGCTTACTTGCTGGCGAGGCCTCCCCCTGGTGGGAGGTTAGGGATATTCTCAGTGCCAAGGTTTCTCATGATGTGTACTAAATCAGGAATGCCCTCCTCACTAGTTTTTTCTACAAGTTCTGAAAAAGATCAAACGACAAACCTGTGACTGAAGTTATAACATCAAATGACAAACTGCATTTATTTCTTTACAGAGTGATTACATTTACAAAAACATGAATCTTAAATGAACAGTCTAAGTGAAAACTTACTTCAATAAGTGTAAACAAAGGTTTTCCACATAAAAAAAAACAAAAAAACGAGCAGACCATAGAGGACTTTGGGGGGGGGGGTTTGAAAAAATTAAAAGGTACAAAGCAGAGGGACTGGAGAGAAAACCCTGCTGCTCACTTGGACAGCCCTGGGCTTGTTGCCAGACAGATGTACAGCCAGCAAATTCCTCAACAGGGTAGCGGTGCTGACGACTCTCTAAGCACCCTGCCAAACATTACTACAATATTACCCCAACACTCAAGCCATTAATTTACACACTCCACAGAACTCCTTCAAACTCTTAAATGCTCATCTAAGGAGGCATGATTATAAGGAAACAATAAACTAGTGGACTAGGTCTAAACCTAGAAGTGTCTAGTGCACAGTGCGTGTGTTGCACAGGAATAAGTTAATCAGACACTGTAGTACTGGTGGAGTTCTTAAACATTACCACAACACTGTCACTGTTGTGCTCTGAATCCTATATTAAGGAGAGTTCCCCATGCCCATCCAGGGTAAAAGTTTTCAGGTGCTGGGTAGCTACACCAAGGACAGGGTGCCAATCCATCACTGGGCACATGCTCAAATCACACAGACACAAATTCACTTTGAATCCAAGTTTTTGAACTGTGAGAGAACCTGGAGAAAACACAGCTCAGAGAGGCGGACATGCTAACCCACTATGCCGCCTGGAAACATCATCATAAGTAGCAAAACAGTTGTAATTGAAAAACTTCAAAGTGCATCTATGTAATGTGTGGAGATGATAAAAGGGAAATGAGTATAGAAACAGGCAGTGCACTCAATTACGTGGTTGGACAATAATCACATAAATGATTAAAGGCAATTTGCGATCATGTGTGTCAATTTTGTATGAAACAAACAAGATTATTACAAATTAGAAACATCCAACCCCACAACAAATGTGTCAGGGCATAATCAACCATTTAGAGACATAACGATGAAGTATTACGCTGTGTTGAAGATAAAATGCACTTATGTAATATTATAGTCCTGAACATAATCCTGAGCAAGTTTCAGGGTAATTGCGATACTTTTACTGGGAAGCTTTTAGCATGCTTATTATAAGGCCCAGACAGACATGTCTCAGCTTGTTTTACCTTTTCAAAACAGTCCACACTATCCACAGCTGCCATCATTTGAAATAATAGCTGCACATCTTTATAGTGTTTGTATCTAGGGGAGAATGTGTATTTATCTGTAGCTGACTAGAAAGCTGTCATTTTGTACGTAGACTTTTGAAGAACGAGACATCATACAATGGTTTACACATGATTTAGTTCAACCCTATATGTCTATAGAGACCTATGAGATAAGACAGTTAAGAAACCACAGCAACCGATACAAGAAGCATTTGAAAAAAATTCAAAACTCTTCTTACTCATATGCAATAAACAAACATTTTCTCGAATCAAGCAAGTCCCACAAGCCATATGACTTCCATTTTACACCAAGTAAAGCTTTACATTTACATTTAGTTATTTAGTAGACGCTTTTATCCAAAGCGACTTACAAGTAGCCCAACTTGGTTGGGGTCAGAACACAGGGTTGATACAGCCCCCTGGAGCAATGAGGGTTAAGGGCATTGCTCAACGACCCACATTGGTAACTTCAGTGGACCTGGGATTTGAACCCCCAACCTTCTGATTGATAGTCCAACCCCCTAACCAAAGCTTTATATGGTTCATTTCAAATGACCTGCACTATGTTCTTCGCTCATCAGTACGAAGCGCAAGTAATACAACTTTGTTCACTGTATTAACATGAATTCTGATTAAAAGGTTTAAAGCACCCAAATCCCTAATGGTAATATGAACACCTGTAAACCTGTTGCATAACAATGACAAATGGGACTAACAGCACATGGGAAGGCAGACATCAGGTGGATTGGATCATGGTAACAATTGGGAGTGCGCATGGATCCATCAAGGTCTGATGTTTACTTCCTTCGGAAAGGGTATGATGGTAAGAGTAGGAGTTGTCTGAGTCAGACTGGAAAAAATGGTAAACAGTTCGTTTGTTCAAAACATTAAATTTCCAAAAGTGCTTTGAAATTTTGACACAGCGTTGCATTTATATATGTGTGCGTTTTATATTTCCTTAATTTTAATTTTGATTACTTATTTTGTGTGTAAATAATATAAGATGCTTGGTGTGTGTCATCTTTATGAAGACTGTTGCCGAGTAGAGTGGAGGAGACGATGGGAAAGTGCTTGGAGCATAGCGATTGGCGCACGAATAGATAGGAAGATGCCATGCGCTTGCCCTATAATGATATGGAGGTGAAGATGAAAGGCGCTTGACGTATAGCAATTGGCGCACAGGTAAAGTGGAGGGGAATACGCAAGGCAGCTAGCATGAAGCAAAGGCTATATGGCATGCTATGACTTCCACATCAACAGCAAATCTAACTAAATGTGTCTAATCACGCAGTATGGCTTTGGTTCCAAAAAAAACTTTAATGAAGACGGAATTGAAGCAAGTTATCTTGTCAAATAAGCAAACCGGTGTGTGACTTCAATGAAACATGCCGGTAAATAAATGCTCACCACCCAGGCGTAGAAAGGTTAATGGCTATTTTACATACAAACTTCAAAGCCATGACTCATTTAAAATCAATTGCCTTTCAATTTTCCCGTTGTTATCAAGTTCAACATATTAAGAGACGTGCGTTTTCTCTTTTCTGCCTTTTCCATTTAGCCTCAGCAACGTGTGGCAGAGTACAGCTAGTTAATGATAAAAAAGACATACAAATAAATTAGTGATCATTCAAATCCTCCCCCCGGATTCACACAAGATCATGACATAATCAGAGACTACGAGGTCATAAATGAAACCCAGAGTAACTTATAAGTGTCTGACAGCCTTTTCAGTTCACAGTGTCTAAAATGAATGTTCATTAACAACACCATCAGGAAACCACTGAAGTATTTTACATGTCAATAACACAATGCTCACCAAAATAAAGCCACCCTTCTGCTATAGGACAAGCCAGTTGGCTATTCAGAAAATTGTTTGGAGCTAAACCCAAATCTCACTCACCTTCCACACGTGACTCAAGGAACTTGTCCAACTCAGCATCTTTCTTTACTGCCTCCTCGGACACTTTGGGTGCATTTGGCAAACATACTAACACGATACTCATGTTATCTCGACTTCCCTAAGAAAGAAAGAGCGCAAGCACAAGTGAGGGAGAGATTAAAATTATCTACCAGAAGAAGCTCGTTTTTTTTTTTTTTTGTTTTTTTTCTAAGTTAAAAGCCTCGGTACCTTGTTGAGGCATGTATCCACCACCTCATTACAAACTTTCTCCAAATCATCAGACACCTCCAGCCTGGCACGTACAAAGCTGCACAGCTCCTCGTTGCTCATCACGTCCCAGATGCCATCACAGGCCAGCACTATGAACTCGTCCTCATCCGGCACTCTGGCAATTTCAAACACCTCGGGCTCGGGGGAAACCAACTGTTCAGTGGGGCCTTTACCCTCCACGCATTTGTAGTCATAGTCACCGAGGGCTCTCGACACAGCCAGCGAACCATTGACACGCTGGATCATAACGGAGCCACCAGCGTTCTGGATGCGCTCCTTCTCCCGGGGGTCACACGGCTTGTGGTCAAGTGTAGAGAAGCAGACTCGTGTGTCACGGCACAGTAGCGCACGAGAGTCGCCGCAGTTGATGAAGTACATGTGATCGGGTGAAAGTAGCACAGCCACGGCCGTGGAGCCGCTGCGATCAAGGCCGTTGCGTGGGTCGGCGAAGCCGCGCATGTGCTCGTCGATGCGCAGGAAGCCAGCCCGCACCCCACTTTTCACTGTCTCCACAGAATGACCGAGCTCACCAGCAGGCACTGCTGCGACAATGTGCTCCAGCAAATGTTTGGAACAGTAGTTGGCCACACGTGAGCCAGCGTGCCCGTCATAAACAGCAAAAAAGGACCAGTCATCGAGGCTGTGTGGGAGGCCCACGGTGGCAGTGTGTGCATCCTCCATCTCCACACGCCAGCCCTGCATACTGCTCAGGCCATAGCGCAAACCATTCCCTTCACCATGCGCATTGTGCTTTTCAGTCTTGGGCTTGTCCAGAAACGCCCCCATGACTCACGCACCAACAGCTAGGAAACAAAAAGGAAAAAAATTTGTACATTAGAATAAAAGTTTAAGTTGAGGCAGTTAAGACATCAACTGTGCAATGACCTGGGATTTTACAGAAGGTCAAATATTACAAAGCCTTTAAAAAAGCCTTCTGATTACAAACGCCAACTGAAAACCTGTGGTTATGAAAAAGGGAAACCGTGGAATGCAATTTTGGAATGAGCTCAAGGTTTGATAAAAGAAACAAAGCAAATGCTTTTATAAATAATTAATAGAATCAAGGAAAGACTCAATTAAGCAAGCACAGACCACAGCAAAAAATAAGCTATATACTTTAGTTTATCCTTTTTGGCAAATTGAGTTATGACAAAAATGAAAATGCAGCCCACTTCAATTAAAAATTGGTATTAATAAATATTTCATTATTTATTAAGTAGATGTCTTTTACACTGTGGAATTGTCAGAAAGCAATAATTGTTGTTACTAATGTAATTAAGAAACAAGCTACAACCCAATATATGTAAAAAATAAAAATAAATGATATATATAATATATATATAAACTGGATTCCAAAAAGTTTAGGACAATAAACAAACTGTGAATAAAAACTGAATGCAGTGATGTGGCGATGGCAAATGCCAATGTTTTATTTATAATAGAACATAGATGACAGATCAAAAGTTTAATCTGAATGTAATATTTTAAAGGTAAAATGTGTTGAACCAAAATTTCAGTGTCAACAAATCCCCAAAAAGTTGGGACAAGAAGCAATAAGTGGCTGGAAAAAAGGAAACCGAGCATATAATGAACAGCTAGAAGACCAATTAACACTAATTAGGTCAACTGACATCATGATTCGGTATAAAAAGAGCTTCTCAGAGTGTCAGTGTCTCTCTGAAGCCAAGACGGTAAGAAGATCACCAATTCCACCATTGTTGTCCAGCAATACCAGAATGGTGTTACCCAGCGTATAATAGCAAAGTCTAAGTTATCAGCATCAATCATGCATAACATAATAAAAAGATTCAGAGAATCTGGGACAATCGCTGTGCGTGAGGGTCAAGACTGTAAAACTCTACTGGATGCTCGTGATCTCTGGGCCCTTGAACAATCAAGCAAATAACAGAATGGGCTCAGGAATACTTCCAGACAACATGGTCAGTGAACACAATCCACTGTGCCATCCACCGTTACCAGCTGAAACTCTACATTGCAAAGAAGAAACCATTTCTAAGCATGCTCCAATAAGAAAAGTTCAACTCAATACTTTGATCTCCGTCATTTCCAACAAAGGTTATCTTACAAACATTTCCTGTAAGTCGTCACTAGGTTTGTACACACTGTAGCTGATATTTTGGCCCGTCCCTCCATGCAGATCTCCTCTAGAGCAGTGGTATTTTGAGGCGGTGACTTTCACCTCCCTTCACAAATTTTCCATGGGGTTGAGGTCTGGAGGTCTAAATCTTACAATACATGCCCCGTTCATTCTTCTCATAATACGGATATGTCGTCCTGTTCCGTTTACAAAAAAAATATCCCCAAAGCATGAGATTTTTACCCACAGGCTTCACAGTAGGTATGGTGCCACTCAGCATTCTTTTCCCTCCAAACACAAGTTAAGTTTTTACCAAAACGTTTGGGTTTGATCTAAACACATGATATTCTCCCAATCCTCTTCTGGATCATCCATATGCACTCTGGGAAACGTCAGATGGCCTGGGCATGTACTGGCTTAAGCAGTGGGGCAAAATTGTAGTCCTTCTGCAAAGTGAGTTACTGGTCTTAGCCTTTGTTACTTTGGTCACAGCTCTCAGCAGGTCATTCATCAGTTCCCTCTGTGTAGTTCTGGGATTTTTGCTCACTTTTCTCCTAATCATTTTGACCCCACGAGAAAATCTTGCTTGTTTGTGGATGACCAAATACTTATTTTCCACCATAATTTACAAAATAAATTCTTTAAAAATCCTACAATTTGATTTCTTGGATTTAGTTGAAGAGTACCCATTAAAAATTACAGATCTATCTCATCTTTCTAAGTAGGAGAACATGCACAATTTGTGGCTGACTAAATAATTAAATACTAAAAAAATACACAGTGGGGGAAAAAGACAACGACTTACATAACTTTCAGTGTCTCACAAAGCAGTCCACAAATTTATTCCACAATACTTCACACAGCACCAGTTCATTCAGATCTGAACTTTAGATTTGATACAGCTATCTAAAAAAACTTCAATTCAAGAATCGTGTTTATCAGGCTACAAAAATTCAAAAAAATCATTTTATAACATTGTAAGAGTGGGACACAATCATGCTACAATATAGATAAATATATGTTAATAAACAGACATTCAGAAATAATAATAAAGCCTTAAAAACCTGATGTCATCAGGTACAATGACGAACCACATTATTCCAATATGTTAATTTAACTATCTAGACTGGATAAGATGAATATTTACTTATTTATTCATTCATTATATTCTGCTTATTCCTTTATGAAGGTCGCAGGGGGGTTCCCCATGCCCATCCAGGGGAGAATGTCTGGGGCGCTGGGCAGAAACACCCAGGACAGGGTGCCGATCTATCGCTGGGCGCGCACGCACACACACACACTATTCAAGGCAATTTAGAGCATTCAATTTACCTTCATGTTTTTGGAATGTGGGAGGAAACCGGAGAACCCGGAGTAAACCCACACAGACACGGGGGGGAGGACATGGAAACTCCACCCAGATTGGGATTCGAACTGGGAATCCCCAGCGCTGAGAGGCGAATGTGCTTTGTTTACGTCATTTAAAGACTAAAACAAATGAAATATTTTGACGTGATGGACTAACAACTTGTCAAGGATCTGTCCTCACCTTATATTAAAATGAACTGATTGTAAGCAAAATTACTTTCTTTTTAAAAACTATATTGTTATTGTCACTCCAGCATTTAAAATAGTGTTGCTGTGGTTTTAGATCGCTGTCTTGCTGGAAAGGTGAAACATTTACACCCATGTCAAGAAATAAAATTCTCAGACATTATTTTATTGTAAACATTGTGCTCTTATTCAATATCATGACATCGTTTAATATTAAAAAGCAGCAGTAGAAAGGTGGCATACATTGTGAAAAAGCTCTAAATTCCACAGCTAGTGGGCAGTGCAAGCATTGGAGTCAGCTTACTCCCTACATGAATAGTGCATATGCATGAACTGCTGGTGTGTGTGTACAGAAAACCCCCAGCAGGTGCTAAACTAAAGGCTGCAGGGGGTTAAGAATGAGGAAATCTCCAAAAGCAGTCCACACAGTCCTGCTGATTCAGTCTACATGACTCACAGCGCCTTTAAGTGAGAAAGCTACTGGCTTAAACATATAACATTGGTAAGTAAAGTAAAAGAACATGTACAGTATTTGTGGCATGGTGGCTTAGCGGTTGGCATGTTCCCCTCTTATTGCTGGGAATCCAGATTTGAATCCTGATCTGGATGGAGTTTCCATGTTCTCCATGTCCACATGGGTTTCCTCTGGGTTCTCTGGTTTCTTTCCACAGTCATAAAACATGGATTCAAGGTATATTGGCTGCTCCAAATTGCTCTTATATAATGTGTGTGTGTCTGTGTGAATGAGTGTGTGCCCAGTGATCGATCGGCACCCTGTCCTGGGTGTATCTCCCCAGCGCCCGAAATGTTCTCCCTTGGATGGGCATGAACTCCTTCCTACGCAAGAGCGGTCGGTGCTTCTAACACACTTTATTGATGCTGCTACATAAAGGGTCTAAATACTGAATCTACCAGATTTTAGAAAAATCATTATGATATTAAATGCACATGATACATTTAGGAGACTTTATAATGAGCTAATTGGTAAAAACGTGGTTGTGTGTTCAGGTTTCAAACAGCTGCTATGCATACAGAATATCTGTAAAATAACGATTGGAATCTTACCAGAAAAAACAAGACATCTTTAAACATATGACCACTGTTCTTATTAGAGCTACAAATTGTAGATCTATAGTGGGAGTAGTGGTTACGGTGTTGGACTATCAACCAGAAGGTTGGGGGTTCAAATCCCAAGTCCACTGAAGTTACCAATGTGGGTTCTTGAGCAAGACCCTTAACCCTCATTGATCCAGGGTTCTGCATTAACCCTGTGTTCTGATCCCAACCAAGTTGGGATATTTGTAAGTCGCTTTGAATAAAAGCATCTGTTAAATTACTAAATATGGCTTAGTGGTTAGCACATTCGCCTCTCAGCACTGGGGATTCCCAGTTCGAATCCCAATCTGGGTGGAGTTTCCATGTCCTCCCCGTGTCTGTGTGGATTTCCTCCGGGTTCTCCGGTTTCCTCCCACGTCCCAAAAACATGGATTCAAGGTAAATTGAATGCTCTCAATTGCCCTGTATAGTGTGTGTATAAGCGTGTGGCTGTGAGGGAGTGTGCACCCAGCCCTGTCTTGGTGTATCTGCCCAGCGCCCGAGACGTTCTCCACTGGATGGGCATGAGGAACCCCCCACAACCCTCATAAAGGAATAAGCAGAAGATAATGAATGAATGAATGAATGAATATACACAAATGACCCCTGTGTATGTAGTTTACATTTCCTTTCAGGTTTAAGTGATTTCACTGTATATATTGGTTTAGAACATGGTTCACAGGTGGGCAGAGATGTTCTGACAGCTTAATCTGCCTTATGGGTTATAGCTTTAGGGATTACCCTTTCGATTTCAGCTTTCTAAGAAATAGCACAGACCAATGGGAAAATTCTCCATCATTGCTGCTTTTTTACAGGCAGTCAGAGTGGAGCTGGTATCGTGACCTTAGATTGTCATTTTGAACAGCAAGTTTCAATGCCCTTTTTACAGCCTCTCCTGTAAATGTGAACAAACGAGCAAATTGCTGCAGCGTTGTCAAAATTGCTTACTTTAAGTGCACCGCTATTGTGTGCTGCGATCATATTCCAAAATGGTAGGCACAAACGAAATCCACTTTCTGATATTTCGGCACAGGGGCCTTTGATTGCCAAGAACCTGACAGACGACTGGACAGGATCGAATGGTATTTTAGATTTTGGATCGTTCAAGCGCAGGGAGTGACTGCTGTATACGTCACAATGCTATGGGCACCGTTCCTACCACAAGCTGTTAACAAAAAATGTACTAAAAAGCCATAGTAAAGCAATATGATTTAAATATTTGTAAGGTAAATAATGGTGCAATCATAGCTGATGCCAATACTACTTGCATTAATGTTGTTATAACCAAAAAATTGGCACTGAGTTACTCTACACAGTGGCTAAACGCAGTGTTGCCAGTTATGTATGTGTATGTATTTACTGACATTGCTCTTAACTGGGCTGCATGTGGTTGAGGGTGGTCATGGATTGGTTCAAGGTATTTTGTTGCTAAGGGGATACACAGGATGCTTAAAAGGTACTGAATGAGGATGCTTACTGCCTTTTTCCTGTTGCCCCCTAGTGTGTGGAGAGTTTCCAATCCCACTAAGTACTATTGCTTGAATTGCCCTTGGGCAAGGCACCTAACACCTATTGCTCCATGGGCACTGTATACAAGGCTGTCCACCACTCCAAGCACATGTGCTTAGTGTATATGTGTTTTCCTGCACGGATGGGTTAAATATGGAGGACAAATCCTTTTGTGTGTAAGCGCTGTAGGTGAAAAAGACCACATTATCACTTTTGGACGGAGAGACAATGTGGTTGGAGCTAAAGATGAGTCTTGATACCTTTCCAGCACAAATCTTAATGGTCTTACACCTTGAATCCATGTTTTTGGACCGTGGAAGCACCCAACCATTCAGTAAATATATTTTTTTAAATTCCAAACGGAATTGTCTTCAGCGAGGTGTTTGGATTGGCTTCCAAAGTGCACATTGACAGAATAAACCCATGTATTGCTTGGGCTTCTATGAGACTGACTTGATTGCAAATGGTGTGCCACAGCTTTTCATGTGCAGGTGGCCTGCTGTTCCACCGGCTGCTACTCTAATTACACACATGTATAAACCTCATAATACTAAGCCCTATAACAAGCAGAGTGAAAAGGGGAGGGGAGTGCTGGATTACCAAATATGGTAGTCTGAAGATTAAACAGTTGGCAAAATATTCTGGTTGAACGATGCCATCGCATCACACAGCTTTCAACTGATTCAATAAAGATGAATGAGCTAAGTTCCATGTTGTGCCCTGAAGATGGTTCCATATGCCGTCGCCGTGGTAGAGTGCGAATACCAGGCCTTACATCACGCCACAGAGACGACATGCTGGCAAAACCATTGAAGAGGAAATTAAAAAGGAGAGGGGGGCAGATTTGTCTGATTTATGAGACCGTGGTCAAAGGCATAAAATGGTTAAAGATTGTTCTAGGTATTTGAGTCGGCCAATCCATTCCTCTGCCTCTCACTTGAATTCTAGGGGGATTGACCGTCTTATGTTTACTCTTCGCTGATTTTGTTGAGTTCTGATGTAGAAGTTAATCTGTGGCTGGCCCATAAAGTCCTCTTTGAAGTCTTTAAAATATCCAAATCACAGACTGATGTTAATTATATTTTGTCCATGAATACATATTATTAATTCCTTTCATAGCATTTCCCTCGGTTGTGCCAATTCCAGATGCATTTCAGAATCATTGATTGCCAGGTTTTTAATATTTTTCTTTCCTCAACCCGTCGCCTCAACCAATCAGATTTTAAATCCTTGATACCAGAGCCTTCTAGAAGGCTTACACTATGTCGGCATATTCATACCCTCGGATTGGAAAGTACTTTTGATGTGCAGATATTTTTAGCCGGTCAAAACTTATTACAGAAATACAACAACTTTGAAAGTACTTTAACGTAACTAATTAAACTTTTTTTTAGAACCAAAAGGAGGATGGATTTTGTGCATAAATAATCAGAATTTAATCAGGATGCAAGGGAGTGTTACTTTCCTAAGTAATTATGAAATTTTATGAGGTTATCGTCAGCTTTATGTGTGGCTACCCGACTGTATCAGGGTGGGTACAAATGAGGACTTGATTTAAATTCATTAAAACATATTGGCAAATGTAACCCTACCATGCCAATCCGTGCCAATGCACTACGTTCACAATGACTTATCTGTGATACAACGGTCCTTACACTGTATTTTGGCATGAATATTTTTTATAGCCATCACTGAAGGCCTAGGTGTGTAATTCACGGCCTGTCGCTTATGTTATTATATCCTAGTAAATGTTCCATACATATTTTGGCGGCACAGTGGCAGAGTAATTAGCACTTCCACCTCTTGGGACCTCTCAGGAATCCCAATCTGGGAGTTTTGCAGTTTCTCCGGGTTCTCCAGTTTCCTCCCACAGTCCAAAAACATGGATTCAAGGTAAATTGGCTACTCTAAATTGCTCCTATATAGTTTGTGTGTGTGTGTGTGTGTGTGTGTGTGTGTGCCCAGTGATGGATTGGCACCCTTGTCCTGGAAGTATCTGCCCAGTACCCAAAACATTCTCCCCTGGATGGGAATAGAAAACCCCTCCACGACCCTCGTATACAATTAAGCAGAAGATAAGATGAGGGCGGCACGGTGGCTTAGTGGTTAGCACATTCGCTTCTCAGCGCTGGGGATTCCCGGTTCGAATCCCAATCTGGGTGGAGTTTCCATGTTCTCCTCATTTCTGCGTGGGTTTCCTCCGGGTTCTCTGGTTTCCTCCCACATTCCAAAAACACGAAGATAAATTGAATGTTCTAAATTGCCCTGTATAGTGTGTGTATGTGTGTGTGGCTGTGTGTGTGTGAGTGAGTGTGTACCCAGAGATAGATTGGCGCCCTGTCCTGGGTGTATCTGCCCAGCGCCCAAGATGTTCTCCCCTGTATGAGTATGGGGAAGCCCACCGCGACCCTCATAAAGAAAGAAGAGGAAAATAATGAATGAATGAATGAATGAATTAATTAATTAATGAATTTTGTAAACACACACACACACAAGTACAGCATTGTAAAGCTCTCTTATTTTCCATCTAGTCATCATACATTTTATTTTCTAAATTCATTCCAGCCTACTAAATGTTTTGTCATAATAATTACCACTTTCTTCGGCTTTGCCTATCATTAAAAAAAAGAAGTTTATCATTTGACATTACAAAGACAGGAAGATGCCACCAAATTTGCTCAATATGAATCTAATTAATGTCAAAGGCTGTGTTGTAACAAAGGCTCTTAAATGTTAAGGTACTTAGCTCACAGTTAAAACGATTAGACCAAATGGAAAATCAGATAAATACTTTAGGTTTAAGAGCATATACTTACAGTTCAGTGTAATTACAATAATCCTTATTTGCAATAAATTAGGGGTTAATAAACTCCTTTTCATTGTTGATCAGTAAAAATGCTACTTTTTCGAGTAGTTAGTAAAACTTAAAGGCAAGTTACATTGTTAGCCGGACTCTTACAACACCAGAATTTCCCTCGTAAGATTTATTGCAGCTGTCAGCTCGAACACTAAACTAATGTGAACTCCATTCATAAGAAACACATCTACCTCTACTTACTCAGAGTTGGGGCAGGTGCTGCTATAGGCAGTAATGGAGACACTGTGGTATTAAAGCCGGACATTAATTCATTGTGTCAAGCTGTCCCGGTGGAATATTTATGATGCTAAATACATTTAATTAGCCACCCTCACCGGTGCAGGGAAAGTGCATTGTCAGTGAAAGAGGTCGTTTTGCTTACTTTTGTAGTCGGCCTAAATCATCTTGCCTGGGCCTCAAAGGGGCCTTTTCTATTAGAGATTCAAATTGTCTGCTAGTGATGAACTGGACATGAGATTAGGATTTTACATGACAATACTACAGATGACTGACTGTACAGGGGACTGAAGTAATGCACAGTGTTACACCACACTAGTGGTGTAGTATCTCTTAAAACGTAAGGAAGTAGGAAGGATAATACAAATGCAATCAACATCTCGGAGCTGAAAATGTGAAATGTAAAAATAGCTATCGATGCTAATGCAGTTGTTTTCTTAAATTTACCACTTTCAATAAGATTCCTTGCTCAACCTAACTTGTAGTATTAATCCACAGCATACAAAAACTCTGTGCCTCAAGTCTCGTAATTAGCAAGAAAGTTAGAACGAAAAAACAGTTGAGTGAACAAACACCACAGACTCAGTGGTACTTTTAATTAACTGCCAAGTGCCTTCTGCTCCGTACAATGAATTCACCTTAATTATGTAAAAATGGATAAGAAAGTACCTGTATGTAGTAAAAAATAATCACAAATGGCTTCATTTGGAGAGTTTCTTATCTTTTGTCCATGCATTTTACTCTATTTTGTGTTATCACCTAAAGCAGGCGTGGCACGATGGTCTAGTGGTTAGCATGTTTGCCTCTCAGCGCTTGGGATCCAGCTTCGAATTCCGATCTGGGTGGAGTTTCCATGTTCTTCCTGTGTCCACGTGGGTTTTCTCCGGGTTCTCCGGTTTCCTCCCATAGTTCAAAAACATGTGGGAATTGAAATTGAATGCTCTAATTTGCCCCTATAGTGTGTGTGTGTGTGTGTGTGTGGCTGTGTGAGTGAATTTGTACCCAGCGATCGATTGGCGCCCAGCGCCTGAAAGGTTCTCCCTTGGATGGACATGGGGAGCCGCACCGCGTCCCTAGTTCAGGATTAAGCAGAAGATAATGGATGGATGGATGGATGGACCGAAAACAGTTTACTGTGGTTGTTCATTCATTCATTCATTCATTCATTCATTCATTCCTCCACTAGGGCCGCGGTGGGGTTCCCCATGCCCATCCAGGGGAGAATATCTTGGGCGTTGGGCAGATACACCCAGGACAGGGCGCCAATCTGTCACCGGGCACACACCCACTCCCTCACACACAATATGGAGCAATTTTAGGGGGCAATTTTTAATTTACCTTGAATCCATGTTTTTAGAATGTGGAAGGAAACCGAAGAACCCGGAGGAAACCTATGCGGACAGGGGGACAACATGTAAACATGCCAGCACTGAGAGGCAGATGTGTTAACCACTAAGCCGCCATGCCATTTATCGAAAAAAAAAAAAAAGTATTTTTTTTAGTTAAATAATTTGTTGTTTATGAGTTTGGTCAGTTTTTTGCTTTTGTCCAGCAGTGACAGCTCTACTGGCTATTGACTAATCACCCTGCAATACATGCGTAAAAGCCAGATTCCACTCATTTCACAGCTAGATTCATATGGTTAGACTTTACTTAATTTAATGTTTTTCCACTTTGACATTAGCTGAGACAACATGACAACATCAGAATTAATAAAACAGGTAACTGTTTAAAGATGGATTGGAGTGGTTTCTTTAAAATCCTCAAATGTTCCATGCTTAATGTTTTGTGGAACATTTCTGTTGAACACATTATATATTGTATGGTAATTTTCTATTCAAAAGGAAATGGAATAGGTAATCTTCTTTTCAGCACATCACAAGATAAAGTGTCTTTCACATAAAGGACTCCCTGATAGCTGCCCAAATGTCTGTCACAAAGGCTTGATTGAAGTTTGATTCTGATGCTGTACTCCCTCTGGCAGAGAGACATTGTGTGCGTTGCAGATAAACAAAACATGGGAAAAAAAGGCGAAATAAAGACGTTTTTTTTCACCCCATCAGTACTGTGACATCTGACGGAAGAGCCGAAACGGTTCGGGGAAATGGCCTGAGCTTCTATCTTTCCACTGAGCAAGTAATGCCACGCTATTCCTTCTCTGTGAATGATGCAAAATAGCTGATAAGATCAGGGTCAGTATGACGGACATTACACCAAATCCTAATGTAGTTAAGGTGTGTGGGGGAAAGAGGGTGAGAGTGCTTGCGCGTGTGTGTGTGGACAGCAGCAGACGCTGACTGACACACAGATTAAGCACTCTGACAGGCCACACAATAAAGCCGTCAGAAGCAGTGACACACTGGACAGAAGCAGAGAGGGATGAATTGTCACTCTGTCACAGGCGATGCGTCTTCTTATCCCTGATGGCCTTCACTACACCGTGGGAAAAACGCACAGACATGGTGATTTTTGGGGATGTGCTTGCTTGGGTTTGGATGGCTTATGCTGTTGGGAGATTTTTTACACCTGTTAAATGCTATGAGATGATGTGAGGGCCTGAAATTCAATCTGGCTGTGGTAACAGATTAGTGTCCGTATACTGTCTGAAGTGTTTGAAGTAAATATGTTGGGTCTCCTGAATACCTGCACTTGTCTTCTAAATTTCTTAGGCATATTTGTTGAAAAATGCTATATTTAGTGACTTCATAAAAGTAGCATGACAGCATGTAAAATCCATAATTATACATACAACATATCAGGTGGTCTTTTCTTGCCGCTCTTGCTTGGGCTCATTGCTCATTAAGGGTTCAGACTCATAACACTGTAAAGCTGCTTTTTGAAAATGTGCTGTTGCAAAATGCGCTATATAAATCAATTATTTGAAGTTGAACATACAGACCAGTGCTTTCAATGGATATTATAATGAATAAAATTCCAAATAGCACCATGGTGTATTATTTCCAAATTATGTTTTGCATAATGATTTTATTTATGGTATTAATTAGGAATTATCCAAAATTCTTCATATCTTTGCAATTACATTCACTTTCACATTTTTTTGTCATTTAGCAGATGCTTTTGTTCAAAGAAACTTACAAATGAGAGAAACAGAAATCAGTAGTTAACGAGAAACCAGTTACAAGCTAGAATTATCAAACTGGCTTTTAACCCTTAATCTATTTTTTTTACAATATTATTGATATTTCCCAAATACTGTGAAAACATGTTATACAATTTCAAAAACACACATAAAAAGCATTACATTAACTTCTCATTCCACCAGCAACACAGAAGCACAGCAAAACAACAGAATAAACAAAACGTATCTAATTATTGAAAGAAATTGAGAAGCTCAAATATTATTGAAGGGCAGCATGGTGGCTTAGTGGTTAGCACATACGCCTCTCAGCACTGGGTATTCCCAGTTCGAATCC
>JAOUQT010000036.1:5909200-5923790 GCA_025769995.1 Xyliphius kryptos
CCAGTACACCAGGAGACATGGAGAGAACATCTACCGCCTCATCAGGAGCATGTCCAGGTGTTGTAGGGAGGTCATACTGGCACGTGGAGGCCACACACACTTCTGAGCCTCATTTGAACTTGTCTTGAGGAATTTCCACTGAAGTTGGATCAGCCTGTCATTTAATTTTCCACTTTTTTTTGACTATAATTCCAAATCCAGACCTACATGGGATAATAATTTGATTTACATTTTGATCATTTGTTCGTCATTTTGTTCTTAACGCATTCCAGTATCTAGTAAATAAAGATTTTCAACTGAAATATTTTATTCATTGTGATCTAGATCACATTGAGATGTGTTTTAGTGTTCCCTTTATTTTTTTGAGCAGTGTAGTTCACTGTGTAGATCACTGTACAAGCTGTACATGGCTGTCCCACACTGTTGATGCTGTTGCTGCTTGAGTCTGCTTAACCAATCAGGAGTGGCCGTTTGAACCACTCCCACCGAGCTGTGAGTCTTAAATGAGTTGTTTTATCAACATGGTGTATTTGAGATCCATTTTGGGATTGTGTTCATCTTTGATTTATGAGACTTGCTGTGTGTCTGACTGCGGTGTTTAGTGTTCAACGAGCCCCTGTCATCTCAGACTACAGACCTCCATAAATTACTGATCATTTACAGCAACAAAGTTAAGCCTGTGTGTGTGTGTGTGTGTGTGTGTGTGTGCATGAGCGAAAGCAACAAAAAAATATGATTTATGACCCAGTTACAGGACGTCATTTCAACATCATTTAGCAGATGGCTATCTAATCGCTCATAAGTCATCGCTGCTTTAACAGTGAAGCGCAACGCGGCGCATCAGCACCAAACGCCTCGGCCATCCAGCCACGGAAAAGTCGGCTTGCTGGACGTTTGCATTAGCAGCTCCAGCCTCAGATGCAAGGAAAGAGGCCTATCTGTTTGTGAGAGCCAACTGGAACGTCTGGTTTGTGTCAGTCTTAGAGAGCTTGTTTGCACCTTTCCTGAGGAGGGATGGGCAGAGAAGGTTCATCGACTTCTTCTCATGAATGGTAGCAGAGTTCAGACGGGAGTCCTGTTTGAACTTGCTCCGTACAATAAAAACACACTCTACTAAACTCAGTTTCCTGGAGTCAGGCCACAAATATGCAGCTAGGCACAATTCAGGTGTGTGTGTGTGTGTGTGTGTGTGTGTGTGTGTGTGTCGTTCTCACTACACAAAGGCCTCACTCAGGTAAAAGTCTTACTAATACCTGGAGATAAAGTATCTAAACTCTTAATCAGCGAGGTCTTTGTTACAAAGCGTCCGATTTCAAAACATGCTATATGACATCACAATCTCATACCAGCGCTGTTTCATCGACTGTACGGTACTATGTGTGTGTGAGGGGTGGGGGGAGGTGAAGGGGGTGAACAGAACAGAGTAAAGGAGTCTTAACAGAGTTTGTAAAGAAACAGATGGACTACAGAACTGAACTACAAAAACTCCATCTGTATGAGGACAGAGGACACTGAGAGTAGAAAGACGGAGGTGTATCTAATAAAGTGGCCATTGGGTTGAGTATAGATGTATATGATGTAATAAACTTTCAAAACATGATGCAGAGTATATGTGTGTTTATCAGATGAATTCAAGGCTGTGATGTTAATTCCTCCATGAGGTGGTCCTGAGGTTCAAGAAGGATCCGACAAATGTGTGTTTGTGTGTGTGTGTGTGTGTGTGTGTGTGTGTGCGTGTGTGTGTGTGAGATTGAGAGTCTGCTTTCTTACACTTCTCCAGGGATGCTGAGGTCAGTCTGGCCATGTCTTAAAATCGCCCCTCTTCCCCCCCCCCCCTCAGGGAGAACCCCTCGTCCGCTTCCCTGCCAAATTTATGCAAAGACAATAATCCCTAATTGTGAGATCACTTTACGTGCACATTCCTCCACAGCCCATTATCGCAGAGCCCCCGTGTGGAGATCTCACCCCCAGGGGGATCGCTGGTTCTTACTGCAGTTGTTCTTAAACACCAACAACATCCTGTCTGTCTGTTACAGTTTATCAAACAGAACTGAATACATTTTAACATCAACATGAAACGGATGAAAGAACTACAAGGAAAACAACCAACAAGGCTGAAATTTGGCATTGTGGTTCTCTATCATGTCATTGAAAATATTAACCACTTCTCACCTAACTAAATGTGATTCATTTTTTGCCATCACCATCGAACTCAACTCCACAGATGGATTAGGGTCATTCCGAGTACCTCCAAGGCTAGTCTGTTACAGTTTATAAAAACATTTTAACATCAACATGAAACGGATAAAAGAACACTGTGCAACAAAAGTATCAGAACACGAGGATTCATTATTGGTTTTAGGTCTTTCATGTATTCTCTATTTGTGTCTCTCTTTCTTGCTGTCTTTCTCTCTCTCACCACACACACACTCTTTCTCTCTCTCACTTCACTCAGCGCAGCAGACGTGTTTATTGAAACTCCCTGAACCCCAGCAGTGCTAATCGTCGATCCCAGAGCTCTTCACCTCATGTATCCCTCCTACTGTCTCTCTGTCTTTGTGTGTGAGTCTCTCTTTGTCCCTCAGTCTGCGAGACTATGTTATTACAGAAATGATGAATTTAAAATCAGGATTCCAGATGAATTGCTGAAATTATTGGTGCTTCTTATATTTTTCTTTTCTCACATTAATCTGAGAATATTAATTAGTAGAAAACAATAAACAGCTGCACTTATTGGATAAAATCAATAATGATGCTGGATTTGAAGATGTTTTGATTGATTGATAATGATAAATAACACCTCAGACTCTGCAGAGGAATCATTGAGTACTTTCCTGAATTTCAGATGTGTTCTGTTTAAAGTCATTCAGTCAAACAGACTCCAATGTTAAATAATTGTTTATGGATCATGAACTTTAAGTTGGTCATCATTAAAAGTTGTGGAGAAGTTTCTACAAGTTACGCATTGTAAAGCTGCAGTGCATTTAATGATAAATGACTTTAACGATAATTATAGTGTGCGTTGTTGTTTGAAGTGTAAGCTTTAACTCAGCACCACAGAAAGTTCCCTTAATCATTTATTTTGTCTGGGATTTCCGATCGTCTTTAATCAGTTTACTTTACGCCCGACTTGATCCAGTAACCAAACATTGCTAACTGCTGTCCGCTGGTTGTTGACACAGCACGCGGTGCCCTTTGTAACAGGCATTATTATGCCAGTCTGTGGCCGGTTTGTGGTGTGAACATGACTCACTTGTTGGTTCAGAGCGTTGGTTCGAAATGCTCCACTGGTTTTCTAATGCGGGATTTCAATAGTGTTGCTCGGCGGTGAAACGCACATGGAAGATGTTGTCATGTGTGAAAAAGATGGATGAGGCTGTGTTCGGAGATTAGTTAAATATACTGCAGCTACATTTATCACCTGAGCAGATTTATCAAAATCCTGCAGAAGGCTTCTGATAGGCTCTGACTCAGACTGTGTGGTGCTCGACGTCTGAACGACTTCACACCCAGAAGTCTCGTCTGAGAGGATGGAGAGTCCATGTTTCAGTACTGACGGTATTGACTATCAGACGTGTTACCTGAATGCTTACAGGGAGGAAGGTGGGCACAGTGTTACACAGGCCAATCACAGGTGCCTGTGAGCTCATTTGTTTTAAATTTTTTGCAGAATTTATGTATTTTTCTGCATTAACATCTGTATATCTTTAAACTCCAAAGCCCTCAAAGGCTCACTCACTAACTCATCACTAATTCTCCCACTTCCTGAGTACAAACAAGGCTGCAATTTGGCATTATGATTCCCCATAATGTCCTTGGTAAAACTAAGTACTCATCTTAGTACTCGTTTCATATTGACAATGAACGCAAGACCCCTCTCTTTTCACATTGGGGTCTTCCCGAATACCTACAAGTGTTAAGAGTCACTGCCTCTTTAAGAGTCTACTTCTGCAGCAGGGCTGATCACATGATCACTGACTCACCTCACCTGATGGCAATTAACAGACTCATTACTCCGCTTTATATTCTCCAGGCTTCCACTGCTCCTGTGCCAGAGAATTGGTTTTATAGCACTGCTGCTGGCTGCCATTGCCAGGTCCTCTTGTGCAGTGTTCGCTGTGAACTTGCCTTTGTCCTGTCTGTGTCCCCTAGCAGCCATGGTCATCCCTGCGTCTCAGTCTCCTGACTTGCCTTCACCATCCAGCCATTATTTGCTCCTACGTTTCTGTTTGTCCTCTACCTATTTTTCACATTGCCCTCAACTTCAGTCAATCTCTGGATTTGAACCGGTCTCCCAGTGTGTTCGATCGCTGGTGCCAATGCAACCACACCCTTAACAACAAGGCTGAAACTTATCTCCTTCTTTCCCTATCCCTAAAAATCTAATGGTTTCTCACTTTTCTAAATTGGATTGTTTGCTTGCTATTGCCATTAAACTCAACAGATGGGTTGTGGTCTTTCAGAGTACCTACAACGATGGAATTTTGCATTGCAATTGCTTATCGTGTCCTTGGAAAACCTACTAAAAAATTCACGTAGGAAAGCAAGTGTGTGGACACGGTAGTTGAAACTCACACTGTATTCAGTCCACGTTCCACATTCATCATTCATTTCAGATTTTTAATCACCCCAAGCCGCACTTTGTAATAATACGTTAATTTCAAATATATAAATTCTAAAGCCAAAAACAACTGCCTTTCAACTTTCACTTTGTTATCATGTTCTCCACCGTAGTGCAGCCAGGCTATTCTGCTAGTAGGCAATATAACGGCTTTATTTTATAATATATTTATTAATATTACTGACTTTGATGTGATGCAACAGTAATTTCCAACTTGGAAAAAAGGTTCATTGTGAAGTTTTTCAGACAAAAACAAAACAAAAACATCTAATTTGCACCTCAAGTCCCTCCGGCTGAACGTGTCTACAGAATGAATAGACCTTTCCACACATATGTGTGTGTGTGTGTGTGCGCAGTTGGGTGCTCAAGGCGGGCGTAAGCTGAAGCATGTAAAAGGGCCGAAAAACCTCCACTTGACTTTTTTCCAAAAACTGAAACAGTAAGCAAATAATGCACAGCCCTCTGGCTTTCTTCTGCTGGAGGGGAGTGATATAAAAGCAATGGAGTCAGAAAGGATTACACATCTCCCTCAAACCTTCCAGCTTTTTCTCAAGCCATAAAACCCAGACGAAATTAAGGAGGGAAGGTTTAATTGTAAGGGAAGAGCTCAGTGAGGAGGGGATGAAGCAAGAGAGGTGTTTTATACAGATGACAAATTGCTGGTATCTTCTCTCGAGGGCTCTAGGAGTCGGTGCAGGCATTGAGCAAAATCCTGCAGCTGGGGATTTAAAAGACAACACACACACAAACATACACATCAGAGCCAGGTGTTTAGGCCACGAATCACAAGCGCTGATGTGTATCCTAGCCCATTCCACTCGAACCATCATACAGATACATGTGTGGTTCCATCCGCAGCATGAAATCAGCGCAGCTTCCACATTCATCATGGCTCGGCTCGTGGTGAAGGATGATCCGTTGAGCTGTGGTGGAGCTGGAGTTCTGCAGATACCTCGGTCAGGAGGACTTTGCATTTTCCAGAGTCCTGAGTGAATGATGTCACAGACACAGCTGTGGATTCTAAGATGTTTGGGTTTGGAATGTGAATGGATCCACATCTTTATTAATACTTATGCTTTACCGACCTGCCTTCACGGCACACTGTGCCACACGGCGCAGAAAGGTTCAAACACACATGATGTAAAACAGCAATTCTCAACTGGTCGGTCAAGACCAAAAAGTGTGTTATGTTTTGGGCAGGTTGGAGGAAAAAAAAAATAATTAAGCTAATTTTGTATTTGTCTTTTACTTTAAAAAGAGAGGGTGAAAGGCATGCGTCAGACAAATGCACCATTTGTTCCACTTTTTTTAAATTTGTAGTGTTCAGAGTTAAAATGGCATATTCATATTCATTACATTTCACCTTGTTTTTGTTGATGCTGATACGTTACCGTCTGGTCTTTACATCACGGCACGCCAAAAGGTTAAAATGCACATTATGTAAAACAGCAATTCTCAACTGGTGGGTCAGGATCCAAAGGTGGTTGGCGGACATGGGCGAGTCGGGGAACTGCTTCTGAAAAATGGTAATCACCATTTTATTTGTGGGTTCATTCATTCATTATCTTTCACTTAATCCTCTACTAGAGTCATGGATGGTTCCCCATGCTTATCCAGTGGAAAACGTTTCAGGCATTGGGCAGATACACCGAGAACAGGGTGCCAATCTATTGCTG
The DNA here is from genome assembly GCA_025769995.1 of Xyliphius kryptos. Taxonomy (NCBI): domain Eukaryota; kingdom Metazoa; phylum Chordata; class Actinopteri; order Siluriformes; family Aspredinidae; genus Xyliphius; species Xyliphius kryptos. The sequence goes on from JAOUQT010000036.1 coordinate 5,915,498, forward strand.
GGCACACACTCACTCACATACACAAGCACGCACAAATACACAACTATAGGGGGCAATTTGGAGCATTCAATTGACCTTAAATCTATGTTTTTGGACTGTGGAAGGAAACCAGAGAACCCAGAGGAAACACACATGAACTCCACCCAGATCAGGATTTGAACCAGAAACCACATGCTAACCTGTAAGCCACCGTGCCGCCCTGTTTGCGGGTTTTCCTACATTCAAAATAGAGAAACTGAAAGATAACTCAGTTTGTTCATTGAGCTCAAGTTTCTCAGTTTCTTAAAAAAAAAAAAGTTTAGTTACAGTGCAGGCCAAAAGTTTGGACACACCTTCTTATTCAAAGCGTTTTCTGTATTTTCACCAGGACTATTTACATGGTAGATTATTACTGAAGTCATCAAAACTATGAATGAACACATGTGGAGTTATATACTTTACAAAAAAAATGAAATCTACTAAAAACATGTTTTATATTCTATTTCCTTCAAAATGGCCACCCTTTGCTCTAATTACTGCTTTGCACACGGTTGCCATTCCAATTAATTATACTAATGAACCCTTATAAGCACACCCAAGTCACATTTTAGGTGACTACCTCTTGAAGCTCATTGAGAGAATGCCAAGAGTGTGCAAAGCAGTAATCAGAGCAAAGGGTGGCTATTTTGTAGAAACTAGCATATAAAACATGTTTCCAGTTATCTCACCTTTTTTTGATGCTGTGCCCAAACTTTTGGCCTATATTGTATGTTTGTAAGAAAATGTGCTGCATACACTTTCTTTAAATAAATGTACAAGTATCTGTACATTAATTATTGTTTGATAAATTAATATGCCACATATAAACCCTTAATTCTTACAATATTATAATTAAATGTAAACATAAATATAACTTACAAGCAATACTTTTGAAGGAGAACCATCAGGGAATAACAACAAGCTTGAACCAATTAAATAATGAATACCCACTGCCAGTTTCATGGCAAAAAAAAATTGGATAAATACAAAATCACCCTTAACAAATTAAAGTCTATACAGAACATGAAATGTGGAGTGCTACATGCACTGTGCGATCAACCAGTCGATTGCAATCAATGTATTGGGCACAACTAATTTACAGGGCTTGTAAATCAAAAACAGGAGCATATACGTACTACTATACATTAGATTTATGTAGCCTGGGTTGGCTTGATCAACATAGTTGACTACAAGAAAATGCCAGAAATCCCCTGCTACCAAAGTAGGTGAAAATGCAATGTTTAATGACTGCTATGTTGTAATAAATGTAAGTTTAAATGCAGCATTCTCTCTAGTAATTTAGCTGCAAATTAAATACAGAACATGCATAAACAAAAAGAAACCATTATAAACAGAAATAATATGAGTATCTGTAAGATTTGTAAAGTTGAGATGCTAATCCTGACATGAAAATATGCATTAAGACAATAACATTATAATATACAAACATGACTTATGACAATTATTAACATGTGGAACATGTTTCTGTTAGTAGTGGTTACTTCAAAGTTAATTTTCTGTCTTAGTTCAGTCTGTGCACAAGTACCAATGGTGTATTAATATGTAACAAAGTTATTTAGCCAAAATATATATTTTTTCTGTTTAAGTGGCCATGCAATAAGTAAGAATTGCTTTCATTTACATTATGGCAGTTTCTACAGTTTTTTTATGCAACGCTGATATAAAAATAAATAAATTTTAAAAAATACCCACAACTGCAAGTAATCATTTTAACTACTTATTACTACATGGATTTAAATATTCTGCTTTATGATCAATTTTAGAGTTTGGTATTTAAGCAAAAATACTTTCCCATATGAGCACATGCCATCTTTCTACTAATAAACAGTACTTCTGATACTTCCCCAACCCACTATAAACAAAGACAATGGTATGAACTGCCAATTTTAAATCTAAACCATTTTCACGGAGCCCTCATTTTCCAAAGAGGATTTCTGTGCATTATACCCTAATGCAATATTCAACCTTGTATATAGAATCCTAAATTTTCACCTTGTATGCAACTCACAATCTAAATGTGTAAATAGTTTAACACAACATTTTTAACTCCAGGTTTCAATAAACTATGAAAATAAATGGTGGTTGTACAGAAAAATTTGCTAAGCAATAAGAAATTCTTGTGCTGCTGTTTTACATCAGTCAAAAAAAATTGACAATATGTGTTGGGCAAATACATCATACAACACTTAAGTAATGCTTAAATTCAAAACAAGGTTACGTGTGTGAACACCTGTGCCCTGACTTCAGAATTAGTGCACTTTGATCATGCAACACAATTAGCATCATAGTACACTAAAATGGCCATGCTATAATAACTCATTGGTTATGAATGCAGGTGGAGGTACTTGTGTTGAGGCTAAAAGAAAAACAGCAATAAAATCTATTTGGTGGCAACAGGATGTGCAACAGTCCTTTATAGGTCTTATTCAGAATGATGTCTAAATCAGCACATCTCTGCTCTACTTATCCAGGCTTAGTCACATGTGCTTGAAATACAACAGTGTTTAACCACCAAGCAGGTGCCAATACAAGAACATATCTTTATAAATCCAGAATAAGACAGGCAGCATTTAAACACTTATTGACAAGGAAATCAATTAGCTTTCACAGTAAGTTCAAAGCACTCTATAATTTCTTTAAATCTCTGACATGCCTGCAAAACATCTTATACAAGAGATCACAGAGGAAAGGAACGAAACAAACACCATTTCAGCTTACAAACCAAGGATAACACTAGTTCTATAAATACCCTATTTATCGCTTCCAGCAAAAGCTGATTAATACGGTGAGTCATTTCATTGTGTTTCGCTGAAGCTTACCTGCCCTTATAGACGTATACATTCAATAGCTCTGCATCCAGGTGATCAGCTGCTTTGTGAAAACCTCCTACATTCCACTGACGAGAGCAGAGGAGGCCTACATAGTGACGAGACGTATGCCACTGCAATGATGTAACCACTGGACCGCTGTCACATGGTCTGTTTCCATGCCTACCGTGCCTGGAGTGGCAGCTAAGAGTGGTTTCTATGGCAACAGCGCACTTTAACAGAGCTCTTCAGTACATCTTTGCTGTGACCAGTGCCTTCTCCAGAATGGGAAGTACAGTGAGAAACCAAGCAAATAAGGAGTGAAATGCACTATTAAATATAAGATCCATCATCATTCCCTTATCAAGTCTTCACATTAATCATTCAATTACAAGCATTTACTATATTTGTTTCAGCGTTTCTTAACAAAGCTGAACATTTAGGATCAAATTTATATTAAATACTTACTTAATAAATCCAATCCATTACAGGGAAAGCATACAAATATCACGGACAGTCACACAGAGAGAGTTTAGTCCTTAATTAACAGACATTATCATTGCAATGAGAAAGAAAATCAGAGCCATTTAAAATAAATGGAAAAACTGAGACAACATGCAAACTCCATACAGAAAACTATGGCTTACTGAGCTTACGAGTAAACTGTTTTGTGAAACAACTACAGATAAATGCTTTCATTCTGTGATTCAAATGCGGAGTATTGTTTACAAAGCACTTCAACTATTCTGAATTGTCACAAAGCAATTTCACTTTAACCAGGTCAAAAACAAGAACACGATGAGGAAGAATATCAAAGTAAAACAACCAACAAATCTCTTAAGGGCTAATAAATTAACTATTAACAGATATCTAACAAATCAAAAGTAAAAGAAAAATTAATATTGGTCATATTTTAAAAATCTGCAGTATTTCTAGTTTTCAGAGTGAAACAGCAAGGTTTTCATACACGAAGACTTGTATGAAGACCAAAAAAAACGGCAGTTTCAGATCAAAACTCACCAATTTACAAATCTCAAATTACATAGATCACTTAAATATAATCAGGAGGATCCCTGTAACATGGATGCGAACCAAAGGACGCAGCTGACTGTGAGGACAACGGATAAAAAATGAAAGGTAATTATAAAATAGATAGTTCTGGTCCTTAAACCTGATTGGCTGAGTCATTTGTCCAGCCATGACATTAACTAGAATCAATAATTGAGGAGCATTGAATTTGTGTCCAGCGTAGGGCTGGGACGATATGGCCTAAAATCATTATTGCGATATATTGCACAGTTCACGTGGATAATGATAAATGGACGATAATTTTAATACATACATCCCTTAAAAATAATGTATAAAGCCAGCATAAATACATTACATCCATATTAATGGTACAATTCCCTTTTTATTGCCTCGCAGTAACGTGACTAACCTACAGAGAACGCAGCCTCTTAAAGGTACATGAACGTAGCCGACAAAAAAGACAACACAACTTTTCTTTTCATTTTTTTAAGATACCGTTTAAGGGACCGAAAATACTGATATGAGCAAAATGATGTTGGTTATAGTCATAAATTTCGATATCTGTAAATTTTCGGTATATCGCCCAGGCCTAGTCCAGCGGTAACATGAACAAGATGACTGAAGCCAGTGTAAATCTGATAAAACTGGGCTAATATAAGCAAACTTTTTAGTTCTAGTCAAAACGTTAGCTGTTGTAGTTCTTTTAAGAACAAAATCAGTGGAGCATTACGTCTATACCTAGATTTTATTTAAAATAATCAACAAAGATAACAAACAGTTTTAACCAAATTGTTTTCCATATTTGGATTCATTTACAAGGACCTTAAGTTTCACTGCATTGTTTTGATTAATGCTGTTCACAAACAACCCCTTTAGGCTGTGGGTGTGTTAATATTACCCTTGACAAATTATACTCATTTTTCAAAGCCTTTAAAATTAGTTTTTTCTATATTAAATGGAAGAAACAATTTACAAAATGTATTAAAATTCAGTATAATAGCCAATGGCAAACTTTGAATTTCCTGGCACACGCTTCACAAAGATACCATCCTTAAGCAATGCAATAACTTTGTTTAGCAGCTGAGACAACTTCTACCACGTTCTGGGTCTTTGGGCAGCATCAGACCACTTAATTAGCATTATGTTCTATTTACATATGTATCTTGTTGGGTATAAAATGTAATTGTTATTGAACGTTATAAAACAGGTAATCGCAGCCTCACTTTAAATTGTTACTCTGGTGATATTACATGAATACATCATGGCCTTTTCACACCTTTTTAAAACTCTCAAAGTCACTCTGATGTGTATTTCATTAACTGTATCACACTGCAGGTGTTTAAACCAAGGCTGAACAGTAATCCGTTAACTGTGCCATTTCTGAAGCTGACCCAAAGGCTGTATGTCTATGTTACATCACGGTTTTGATGATATGTGTTTAGATAAGGACAAAGATCTTGGTACAATAGGTTAAAAAAGAATATCCCACAATGGTCACAACAATAACTTGACTCTAATAAAAAAAACTCATTAAGCAGGCCTGGACAAAATAATGGTACCCTTAACTTAATATTTTGGCACAACCTTTGGCGGCAATCTTAGAAGGTATTTTGGCCAACTCCTTATGAGCGTACTGCTCCAGTTGTCTCAGGTTTGAAGGGACGGCATGTTTCAGCTCTTTCCAAAGATGCTTGAAAGGATTTGGGTCAGGGCTCAAAGAAGGCCACTTCAGTATAGTCCAAATGTTTTCCTTTGAGCCATTCTTGGTTGTTTTCAGCTGTGTGTTTTGGGTCATGATGTTGCAAGACCCATGACCTGCAACGGAGACGCCAAGCTTTCTGACACTGGACAGCACATCTCTACAATCTCTTAAGTTTTCATTGTACCCTGTACAGATTAAGTCACCCTGTGCCAGATGCAGCAAAGCAGCCCAAGAACGCAACAGAGCTTTCTCCATGTTTCACAGTAGGGATTTCTTGATATGCTTCATTTTTCCAGCTGTAAACTTAGAGCTGATGTGCCTTTGCAAAAAGTTTAAATTTCTCCTCATTTGTCCGTAGGACATTTTCCCAGATGCTTTGTCGACATGTAGTTTGGCAAATTCCAGTCTGACTTCCACAAAGTCAATTTTGGCTCAAACAGCACTCTGACACTGAGTAAAGAAATCAAAGAGACTAATAACATGCAGGGTAACAAAAAAAGTTTTAAAAAATTAAAGGTGAACTTTAAGCTCAAGGAACATAATTTTTCCTCCTGTGGCCACATCCAGGGAGACGGTCTACAGTCTCATGGATCTTAAATTTCGGAATATGTGCAACCATAGTCACAGGAACATCAACCTGCTTGGAGATGTTCTTATAACCTTCACCTTTAACACACTTGTCTAAAAAAAATCTTATCTCTTGAGACAACTCTTTCCTTCACTTCCTCCGGTCCATGTTCAGTCACCAAACAGCACAGTGCCTACCTGTAGCCCTATATACAGGCCAACTGACTACAAGACTTTAGACACCTGTGATGCCAACATACCTAAAACCTACTAGAAACCTACTACTTATTAGCAAACTTTAGATCAAAATAATGCTGTTTAGAGCAGTTACCACACTGAAGCTAATTCAGATTTCACATAATTTCCCAACTTCACTGGTGTGTGTAGGATGTTTTGATGTTGCTTAAAAACATACTGAGCCAGCAGGGAATAATTTGTGGTTTTGGAACGGAATTAATGATTAGATAAATGTATTTCATCTAGTGGTGTATGACCATTAAATAAATACCCTTTGATGTACAGCCAAATCATAACCGGGATGTTATTGGCCATAGCACAATCCCTCTCATGTTCAACACCAATACAGTCTGGCTTAAGAAACCATCAAACCTGTTACAAACAATGCACTCACATCAGGACAACAAACTATTAAATGTCACACTGTAAACATAAAACAACTGGTGACCTATTGAGGGACAAGGTTAAGCAGAAACAGTGAGAAATTATATTTATGAATTGTACCTGATTGGTGAGTAACTTTGATAAAGTGGAAACTGGGTGTATTTAAAAATAAGCCAGAGGTGAAAGTTGCAACACACATGAAGTCATTACAGTGTTACTTATGTATAATTCTTACACCGTCATTATGAAAAAAACACAGTGGAATGCAATTGTACAAATAAAGGTGTGATGACAGTTCAAACAACTCTTAAGACAGAAATATCTAGAGAACAAAAACAATGCAAACAAATGACTGACTGACTGATTAAAACAGGTACATGATATGACCACCCAACAGGAAAACCATAGCTTAAACCCAACTTGTTTCAGACACATCTCTAAAGTCTTTATCCTCCACCCTTAAATTTACCACAACACAAAACAATACATCTTGAAACAAAACTGGATCATTTTTGATTTGCAGTCAAATGGTCTAAACACCACTGAATAATTCACCACTGAATACTGCAAAAAAAAAAAAAAAAAAAAAAAAAAAATATATATATATATATATATATATGAGACAACATTTCTGCAGTTTTTCATATTTAGTTGCAAAACACAGGGTGTGTGCCAAATCAGCCCGTTAACGTTTTAAGGCGTTTCTGTTGGGAGTGTTGCATGCAAAAAAAAAGTTACAACAAAACCGTTAAATTACTCTTTAACAAACAGACTAAATGAAAAGTTTGGATGACAGGGCATGACTCTTGCACCATGTTCTATTTCATACCAAAAATGCCTGATTGGTATAAGTTTAGGGATCTCTGTGGGAGTTTCTTCCACATTAACTCACCCAACTAAGTCATTTGAGCAAGTGGGTGCTGAAACATGTGAGCAGTACGCAGTTAAAATAATACATATTGGTCCTATTTTAGGTAAAAGATTTTCAGTGTATAAGCACAATTTTTGCTGTGTAGGGCAAGATGATCCGCATGGCTAGCGTAAGTGTTTGTATGAGCTTGGGGCCCATGTAAGAATTTCTCCCACTTTTTTCAGCATACTTGTAGAAGTCCACTCGACATAAAGGGTGGATACAACCATCTGTGTGATGACATGATGATCCAAGGACTTGCATAGTTAATGCAAGGTTATAAAGATATGACATTACCTTTGTGTCGATGGGCATAACCAAAATACACTGCTCAAAAAAATAAAGGGAACACTTGAACAACACAATGTAACTCCAAGTCAACCACATTTCTGTGAAATGAACCTGTGCAGTTAGGAAGCAACACTGAATTAATTTCACTTGCGGTTGTGCAAATGGAACAGACAACAGGTAGAAATGAGAGGCACTTAGCAAGACACCCCTATAAAAGAGTGCCTCTGCAGATGGTGACCACAGACCTTTTTCTGTTCTCATCCTTTCTGGCTGATGTTTTGGTCACTTTTGCATTTGGTCAGTTCTCTTACCATAGAGGTAGCATGA
>JAOUQT010000036.1:5965616-5976384 GCA_025769995.1 Xyliphius kryptos
GGCAGCTTGCATGTCTGGAAAGGCACCATTAATGCAGAGAACTATGTTCAGGTTCTAGAACAACATATGCTCCCATCCAGACGTCATCTCTTTCAGGGAAGACCCTGCATTTTTCAAGAAGATAATGCCAGACCACCAGACCACATTCTGCAGCAATCACATCATGACTACATAGGAGAAGGATTTGGGTACTGAAATGGCCAGCCTGCAGTCCAGATCCTTCACCTATAGGGAACATTTGGTGAATCATAAAGAGGAAAGTGTGACAAAGATGTCCCAATATGATTGAACAGTTAGAGGCCTGTATTAGACATGAATGGGAGAGCATTCCAATTTCTAAACTTGAGAAACGGGTCTCCTCTGTCCACAGACGTCTGTTGAGTGTTGGGATAAGAAGGGGGGATGCCACATAGTGGTAAAAACAAATCTTTATTTTACTGTCAGTATAATTTTCAATAATGTGGTAGAATGTGAGTAAATAAATGACCACTGAAGTCATGCATCATTGTGTAGTCCTTGTTTTGTCCAAATTTGTAACTCTGGGACAAAGCAGATTTTAAGTGTCAAAAAATTCATGTAGTAAATATGTTCAGTACCTGACATTTTGTTCTGTGTACAGTTTTCACTTGTACATCACTTGATAATTTGCATTAAAAGGTAATTTCATAATTGTAATACTAATAATTTAAACTTAATGATGTACATTGAATTGTTGGGCATTACTAACATTACCCACACTACAAAAAACATGTCATGTCAGAACAGACCACAGAAGACATGTAATCAATTCCTAAATGTACAAGTGTTTAAATAATATATAAAGTCAGGTTTATTAGAAAACTGCTTACTGTGTCGACTCCAGCCAGGAGCAGCTCAGTGATGCTTCCTAACATCTCTGTCAGGTTCATCTGTTCACTGATTAGCAGATGTGTGAGGTACTCTCCCTCCACCGGCAAGCCTTCTCTTATTCTCTCCTGAATTTGTGCAATTTTATTCTTAACTAGGTCTTCAGCTGAGCAAACAGAGAAAAGCAGATTGAAGATACAAATCACATAACTGACGTATAACATGAAAAAATAAACATATTAAGTACCCAGATACAGATGAGGTCATCACTTGAAAACTTCAGAATAATGCATCGTGTTTAACAAGCATGTGCTAAAAAGACTCTCACTTACCAACTTTAAAAAGGTGATCCCATACTGCAACAAAGGTCTTCCAAAATGGCATGTAAGGCCACACAGACTTTGGGAAGAGAACGATAATGGGGGAGAGACGAAACATTTCTCCTACTGAATAGATGAACTTTTGGGTTTCCTCAGGGATCACCTCATTCAGACAGCCAAGTCGAGTCTCAAACACCACAGAGCATATTCCTAAAAAGGTATCACAGCACAGAGCTTCAAATAGTTATTCTGCTGTTTTAGGAGGGTTTATGATTTAAATACAACTGTAGAGAATATGTCTGTATATCTTTTAAAAAAACAACATCTCATGACTGTAGCTTTGAAAACTTTAAATAGCAATTCCAGAATTTATAGTTATGATCCCGCCATTGTATGACAGTTGCAGCTTATTCATCATTTACAGTACTGCCACAATAACCATCCTAAAGATCAGTCAAATAGCTGGGCGGATGACACCCAGCTCTACATTGCCTGTAAACCCTCTTCGGATTTTCCACCCTCTTCCCTTACTGGCTGCTTGGCAGAAATTAAATCCTGGTTCTCTTCAAACCTGCCTAAATTAAACAGCAGTAAAACAGAGGCGCTTTATCAAAAGATGGAACATTCACCATTGATGTTCATAATTGCTCTGTTTCCCCCGCTCCTCACCAAAAAGAGCTTGGGTGTCATCCTTGACACTACTCTCTCATTTCAGTCTCATATTAATAACGTTACCCGGTCTGCCTACTTCCACCTACGTCATATCAATCGCCTCCGTCCCTCTCTTACTCCACATTCTGCTGCCATCCTTGTACACAGTCTTGTTACTTCCCGCCTTGATTACTGCAATTCCCTCCTTCATGGTCTCATTCACAAATCTCTTAATAAGCATCAACTGGTCCAGAACTCAGCTGCTCGCATCACTAGAACCCCATCCATTCACCATATCACTCCTGTTTTGAAAAAGCTACACTGTCTGCCGATTAAGCATCGTATTATTTATAAAATCCTATTACATACATTTAAGGCTATCCATAATCTCTCTCCACCTTATCTCTCTAATCTTCTCCATATTACTACTCCTTCTCGCTCCCTTAGATCATCTTCTTCTATTCACCTGACAGTTCCCTCAGCCCATTTTGCTACTATGGGAAGCAGAGCCTTCAGTCGCTCTGCTCCTCAACTTTGGAACTCCCTGCCACCTGATATAAGGAACATAACCACATTATCTCATTTTAAATCCGCACTCAAAACTCATATTTTTAGAATTGCTTTTTCCTGTGGTTAAGTATACTTTTAAATTATAATGTTCATGTATTTTATTTTATTCTTTGTTTTTATTGCTTCTATGTACAGTGTCCTTGAGTGACAGAAAGGCACCTATGAAATAAAATGTATTATCATTATTATTATTATTATAATAAACAATGTAGTTTGCTGATTAAGCTTAACCCTAGACTGAACAAATAAGACAAATCGATTATTATTCAAATTTAAATTAAAGTATAAAATTTCAAACAGTAATCTATAACAAATCTGCATTTATAAAAAGTTTTGTAAAACAAAGCAAAATCTATTGGAGCAAATTTGAAAAATGTTAGTGTGGTAGAACCTGACTGACACCAAATCTGACCTCAACCCCATCAGACACCTTTGTGAGATTGAATGTCAGTGTCTGACCTCACAAATGCTCTTCTGGTTAAATTAATTCCCACCGACATAGTAGTTATAGCTGCAAAGAGGGGACAAACCTAAAATGGTCGCAAAACCCCCTGTATGTGTAATGTCTAGTAGTGCTAATACTTCTATCTGTATACTGTATTTTTACAACCATTAGTTAATCAGATTGCAATGGTTAGTATGCAAAAGGCTGGGGTACACCTGGCAATAACTAAAAGGCACATAGCTAAAAAAAAAAGGCAAAGTTGAATGTTAAAAGTTTATTTAATCCCTTACAAAAGATGTTTTTCAAGCTCTCAGAAAAACAAAAAACGAAAAGGGGCAGCATGCTGGCTTAGTGGTTAGCATGTTCACCTCTCAGCGATCCTTGTAAAGGATTAAGAGGAAGAGAATAAATGAAAAAATCAGAAGGTCCAAAGTGTTCTAGGCCTGAATCCTCAAAGACCAACAGTAGCAAAAAAAATTTAATCTACTGCTGTTGGTTAAGGAAGAAATGTTCTCCACAGGACCATAGAATTCATAGGAGTCTCCTCCTTCAGCAGCCAGGCAGAATTCACAGTGTAAGCCACTAATGTACAGATTGTGTAATGATCAAGTGTTTATTTTTGCAAAAACAATTTAGTGAAAAAAACATCTAAATGTACTTAATAGCAACTTCAGTACCATTCTAGTAGGGCTGCAAGGCAACTAAAACTCCAGTTGTGTGTGGTGTCAAAAGAAGTTAATCATCCCTTTAATCCTACGTAAAGATTAAAGTTCTCCAAGGTCAGGTCTAAGATACTTTTTACGGCTGTATGATTCTCCACATAAAAAAGAAAAAAAAAATTGCGATTAATTAATTACACTGATCAATACTAAAATGGCACAAAAATAACCATTGCATGCAAAGAATAATTTAGATTTAAAGATTTATTATTCCTGTAGGTAGATCTAGGAAATCTGCCTTTTCACATTAGATACTTGGTTTCTGTATTCAGTATAAAAAATAAGTTACTAAACGTTCAAGTTAAAGAGTTACAGTTTCCTTATTCTGATGCACCCATCAAAAAAACAATATGTCCCAGCATTGACCCTCAAGTTTATTTTTTTTATTTTATTTTTTTTTACACTGAGTACTGTTAACTAAAATAGAGCTCTCCTCAAGTGAAACTATTTGCAGGTGCATCTGAGCCTAATAATGGCAGCAAATCAATTTTCATGACTCAAGAAAAAACCCTGTAGCCATGGATGTCACGTTGCATAGATTTTTTCTGATGCTTACACAATACTGACATCAAAACAACAGCCATTATATCTATACTGACCCAGAAGAATCGGTTTGAACAACCTGCAATACCATAAAAACAGCTAGCTTTCTGCTAATGATTTTGTAGAGATCCAACTAATTCCAATCAAATACAGTTTCCTAGTATATGACTATATCTCTAATAACAGGTTCAATTTAGCTTTGACCCTGCTTACCAAATGGAAATGATAACACTTAATCTTCAGTCAATGATGATCATTAGTTTCCATACATTTACTATAAATATGTATTTTTTTTTATAATTCTGTAATAGAAGCCAATGCACTGACCTTTAATAGTACCACAGTGGATTTAATCCCTATAATTCTGCTTATCTGTTTACATGCCTAACCTACATAATGGAGGTCAGAAAAACTGGAATTGACACTATCTAATCAAACAAACGATAATTTGGTTGTCAAGGTCAATTTTAGGTTTGTCAAGGCCCCAACATATTGCTAAATAATGTTAAGCAACAATTACATTTTACAACCAAATTTTCAGAGATGTTTGGAGTTAAACTAAGAATCTGGTTTAAGAATTGTATTTGTGTAAACATGTTTGGAAATTGAGATCTGAAAATGTTAAACCAGAAGCGTGTCTTTTCAATTTCCATTATCTTTTCTTTTAATTACATTTCTTTTTTTGTAATGGAACAGAAGCTACTGATTTGCATTGTGCTTATTTTGCTTAACACCCCGGTTGCCAATGTTTAATTACACAAAGAATAAGCTGTAAAACAAATAGTGGTTCTTAACATAATTCATTAGAAATTATGTAAAATTAAATATGCTTAGGCAATAAATGAAACTACTTCAAATAGTATTTTTTAAAGAAAAAAAAAAAATATCCACACTTCTGCTTACCACCTCAGACACTTAAATTAACAAAAAAAATATTTATAGACTTTTTGATCATTTAAAGAAGTTTTCTAGGGTTAAGGTTAAAGCTGGCCTACAACTCTGGTTTTCCTCAAGTCTATCATGGTGATTGGTCAGATTGGTCTAAAATTCAACTAATCAGCCAATTATACAGCAGTACTGAAATGCGTAAAATAATGCAACTTCATGTAATGTTTACTTTAACCATCAAAATGAGAAAATAAATAAATAAAATAATTCCACACGTGACTTGATTGTTGGTGCCAAATGGACTAATTTGTGTTTACTCAAAATAATACAATCAAGTAAACACATCTATTTGGGTGTGATGTCAATGGATATAAACAGCTTGGTATTGGTCAGTAGAGAACAGCCTGACAGAAAAGTTAGTCAGTTATTAGGAAGGACACTTTGTACCGTGGTAGGCAAATAGGAACCCCTTGACAGATTACTGGGGACTACTAGGATATGAAAGCCAATCTAATTTGGGTGCCAAACTATTTTAGTGAGGTGTTCATTCATTGATTATAACACTCTGCTTTACTTTACCTTCAAATGCAAACTTGTAGAGTTCTCCAGCTAGATCATACACCATGACGCCATTTCCTTTTGTTGTCCTAAGCCAAGCTACCTTCTCTATGAAGTCACTTACAACCTCATTGATGGCATTAGTATAGCCTGAGACATGTTTGGGCTTGAGCATGCGAGGATTCAGGATGTGTCTGATGCGTTTCCATTCTTCTCCCATCCTGCAGACACACAGAACTCATAGTAGATACGTTTTTAAATGTTTGTACAAAATAAGATGCAAGAAGTAATAGGTAAATGTAACCAACGTATATTATTTGGATTTTGTTAGTCATCGTTTGCTCATTTTTACCAGCGGTACTGTCAAGACGTGTGTCATTCCATCAGTGTCATCACGAAACAGACCGGGCAATTTCTGATTGTTGATCAGTGATTATTAGGGTCATCTATTGTTTTTTTTTTTAATTAATAACCAATATTAATGTTAATATGTTGATTTCAGATGATGTGATCTTTATGGTGTATGTAAATGTAAAGCCAAAAACTTTTTCTACATGCTGGTGGAATGCTAAAGGAAACCTAAATATTAGGTGTTTTGGAACAGCTTAAACTGCCAGAAGAATGTCAATATTTACAAACAAATATGCACCTGACCAGGCACACCATTAAAAATATTTTGATTAGTATTGTATTTTGTATCATGGAGGCCAGTAATTTTTAAGCATTTTAAATGGCAGATTTGCCAGGTAAAGAGCAAGTAATGTGACTCCAATGTAGAGGTTATAGCTGGTTTTAAGCATTATGTTAATGAATGTAAAAACTGTAAGACTTCACCATCAAGCCAGTCTGGCACAAACGACTTCTATAACTTGATGATGGCTTAATTATAAGTACATGACTTTCTATTTCCTAAACTATACATGAGAAAAATAAGAATGAGTAAAGGTTACGAACCCTGTAAGAGGCCCATATGCTTGATTACGGAGCTCCCGGTACATTCTCCAGTGGGGCATGTCAGTGCGAATTGGGTGCCGTCCTTCCTGTCTCAACACCTGCTCTATGAGGTCCGCACTGGCCACATTTACAATCACCAATGGTCCGTACTTGGACTTCCACAGGGGACCATAGATTTTGCTGTGCTCAATCTTTACAGGATGACAGTATAAATAAATTGTTAATAAAAAGCAGTGTTAGAAATGAAAATAAATAAATAAATAAAATGTTTATAAAATGCTTTTGTATGTTTTCCACTGGCTCCCCTAATTTGTTCTATTTCCAACATTTACATGGGACATTCACCTTATCCATGTTCTGCAAAACCTCCACCTTAATGCGTAGCACATAGTAAAGCAATAAGGCACACGAGGACATGAATCAACCTTGAGTGCTTATTGCTTTTATAAAATGGTAATCAACACACCGTGATTAAAAAAAACAAAAAACAAAGTGTGATTTGTAAATCCGTTGACTGAAAGCAAAATCGCTAATAAACTGGTCTTGTGCGACATAATCCAGTAAGTTTTTAAATGAACCCTGACGAAAATAAAAGATTTCTGGATCAATTACTACCACCTTAGTAGCCAAAATACAAAACACAGTTTATGTAAACTCTTCGGGAAACAATGTATTTTATATCTCGCATTTATACGAATGAGAAGTGATCAGAGGTGTGGGTTATTGTGAATAATTTCACGGCTAGACAAGCGGCTCAGGCAATCAGATATATGGATCGGAACTACTTGTATATAAATATATACAAATATATTTCAAGATATTTGCTCAGCACTATTGTGGAGGGATGTTTTGTAGCTTTTCTGTCAGCATTATGCAGTCACTCTAAATGTCCTTTGAACTTCTTTAATTCATTTATTAAAAAAAAGTTTTATTGAGCATAAACATGCACAAAATACAATGTTTAAGATGTCATAATACAAATACTACACTGTTAAAAAATAAAGGGAAACACTAAAATAATAAATCGTAGATCTTAATTAATAAAATATTTCAGTTGAAAATCTTTATTTAGTAGATAGTGGAATACGTTGGGAACAAAATAACACAAAAATTATCAAAATGTAAATCAAATTTATCCCATGGACGTTTGGATTTGGAGTCATACTCAAAATCAAAGTGGAAAATCTAAATCTGGCTTGTCCAACTTTGGTGGAAATTCCCCTATTGTGTTTAAGTGGTCCCTTTATTTTTTTGAGCAGTGTATTTAACAATTTATTTGAATATTTTATAAAATACCCATTCTGCCATTAAAATGACCAATGTATAAACATGGCATTTAATCAAACACAAACTTCCATTGCACTGAACATTGCTATTGTAAATGCACTTACTGGCCATTTTCTTGGCAACAATTCCTTGTTTCTATACACTTTATTATTTGATCAATTCCACTTAATGCATTTTGTAACTTTACAATTAGTCCATCGGTTTTTGTGCACATTTTTTTCTTCCCCAATGCGCAGGAACAACACATCAGGTTGTATTTGCTCAGTGGTTGGTGTGTTGCCCTTGTATTATTACCCCAGATGCAACAGGGTGGCAGAAATTTTTGAAGTGTATTTAGACACATTGACCTTATTTCTTCACGTTAGTTCATCTGTTGCACAGTTTTTGTTGGTCATGTTTTAATACTCCATATGGATGTATGTATGGTGGCACATTCGTCACATCACCGCCATCACATCGCTATTCACCACGTAATTGGTACTTAAATTAGTATCTTTATTTTAAAACAAACTAGTTATAATAGTTGTATTTAGTTTTTTCCACTTATATTAAATTAAATGTGCATGCGGAAATGGAAAGTAAAAGCATCTTATGTTTATATATTTGTGTAATTGTTTGTTTTTACAAAAGTCTGGGCATATGACAAACTCTTACAGCTATATTATGGCTTACATTTGTTACTTAGTGTGCAGCACAGTCTACGCAGACTCCTATCAGACCTTAATTTATTTGTACCTTTTATGCATACTTAAAATATAAAAATCTATAAAATAAAAAACTATGGTGCACCTTCCCACTGACTGCACTCATTCCCCTTTAGTTATTTGCTTTAAAGTCAAGTATGGATTTTAATAGCATGTCTAAGCCATTAATAAGCTATATAGACAATAATATTGGCACAAATACACAACAGTAAGTCATCAAAGCACCTTTAGCAAGGTTTTTACTGACAATGTAATTTCTGCTTAACAATATCTTAAATGTTGTTATTGCTGTTCATTTTTAATTATGTATTTGCTTGTTAATTAAAATGTATGCATTACTAAAGATATACTTCAATATGTTGATCAAACAAGTTTAGAGTTTAAAAATAAAAAAGTGAATTAATTAACTTTTAAAATAGTTTTAGACGGTCACCTTTTTATTCTGGCCATGTAACTTTTGTCCCGCTTATCCAGACCCATCTTTGTCTTTTGATTTCTCATCAGCCCTGTCTCACTTTATCATCTTCTCTCAGTCACCCCTCTCTCCTCCCTGTCTTAGAAAGCTGTGCGCACAGAAATAAAGCCATGCATGTCACTATGTCAGCTATAATGACTTAATGAACACTTCTCTATGGGATTAACTCTGACAGCCATCAGCACGACGCTACGACGACCACAGCCGTCGCTCCTGATCCGTCCCCACATCCCCCCCCCCCTTTTCTTTTGAATAAGTGGAACAAAGGGACATGGCAGGAACTTTTCTTTTACAAAATGTGGTTAGTGAGGGATGTATTAGAAGTAACAACAAAATTGGAGGAGGGTAGCACTGACAGTAGTGCAGGAAAAGTGTAGCTCTATGTACATGCTTTCTTCTTTTTTTAAATGAAGAGTGCACATTTCACAAAGATGTGTGTATGTGAATCCAAAGAGCTTTTTCAGGATCTGGTTGACACAAAGTGGTGGATAGGAAATCTTAAGAGCAGGTATACAGGTCAGCATGACAGCCTTGTCAAACAAATTGTCGCTGTGCTCTGTGACTATGAAACTCACCCATGGATCACAAATCTTAGTGTCAGCCCACTGTAAAACATGTACTCGTCTTTTTTCTTTTTCTTTTTTAATACTAAGCATGCACATAAAGAAAAACCCAACCCTTTTAGTGGCCTCCCTCTTTTCAGAATGTGTGGAATAGATGATAACATGGGTGCCAGTCTGTGGAACAAAAGAGGAGGTGGGCATGAGTGAGATGGAGCAGAGGAGGAGGGATGAGGGATGAGATGAGCTTTCTTGTCTAATTCTTCAGGTTCTCTGCGCAAAGCACTTGCTCGCATGTTTTTATCCTCCTGCGACTTAATTGGCTGGAAAGTGCTTGACATGCAAAGTTGGTGACATTAACGGGTACATGTTGCAGTAAGGCTGAACGCCACTGACAGCTAAATTGTATCCGGGAAAATTATGAAGCCTTCAACATGGTTAAATTTTTTTCCCCCCTTCCCTCTCTTTCCGTAAGCGTGGTGGAGGGAGGGGTGGTGGTTAGCTGTGGCTTTTCATGCGGGTGGTGGTAATTGCTGTTTGGGGGCTTTGATGGCTTAGATGGTTTCTCTTTAAAGTTGCTTCATGGATTAAAAATCAAAATTAGTTTTGATGTGGGTGTGTGATTAGTTTAAGATTGAATAGTAGTTTAGTGAACGTCCAGTCGCCAGTTGACTTCAGTTTAGTGTTGATATTCAAAAGACTTAATGTTGAAGGATATAATAAATATTACAATAAAATGATCCCTTAATAGTAATTTTCTAGCCTGTTGTGATTTGAATACAAATAGGTTTTACAAAATCTAAAAAATTAATCTCAAAACCCCAATAAAACCTGGCGCTCAAAAAATAATGAGGCAGAAATGTAACATATCTGCATGATTACACATGTAAACACAATTTCCTAAAAAAAAAAAAAAAATTGAAATTAAAGTAAAATTAAAACTGCATCACAGTTGATTTTTTTTTTTTTTTTACACTGAACTTTACTGTTTAATTTCCCTAATCCCCAGTGTGTTAAGTAAATAAGAAATATTTTTGCAATAGAATTCACAAAAGATTTTTTCACTATTGTATGGTCATTTAAACTATCATTTGATTTTAGTTTTGGCTAAAATGTATTTTAGAAACTGAAGGAAAAATGAAAATGGTTTAAAGTGTTTAATTTTCGGCTGATTAGGTATTTTGTGTATTAGCAGAGTTTTGCTTTTTCATTGATTTTAGTTAAAATGAACATGGAGCTAAATGACTC
>JAOUQT010000036.1:5995839-6009910 GCA_025769995.1 Xyliphius kryptos
GTTAATGTTGTAGTTAATGTCAATTGCTATTTTTATTAGATAATGCTAATGGTTAATGCTAATTGCTAATGCTTATTCTAACGGCTAATGCTAGCCTGTGTTGCAGTGCTAATTGCTATTGCTAACTACTAATGATAATTTTTGTTTGATGCTAATGTTGGTGTTAATTCTAACTGCTTATGATAATTGCTAATGATAGCATTTAATGCTGTCTGCTATTGATAATTGTTAATGCTAATTCTAACAGCTAATGGTACCGTGTGTTAATGCTAATTAATAAAGCTAACATTTGTGTTAATCCTAATTGCTAACTGCATTAGCTAAATACTAATTATTGTGGTAATAATGGGGTGCAACACACATCACAGTTTCTGCAGGAACTGCACTTTCAAGTTTTTATTATTCCACCTACTTGAACGTGCCTTTCTTCTCCTACAGTTAATGAGGGATTGCATGGGTCACATATAAAAATAACCGGGTATGTATGTGCGAAGTGTGCTTGTTCTGGCATTTTGTAAACACGAAATTTGACGTGATCGGACATCGTGGCAGTCTGATCCATCACGTCAAATTAGTTTGATTGCACTCTCCATAGCACTCTGTAGAACTCTTGAAATTTCACACCCTGTGATATACAAGATCAAAGCACTCTAGCTACAATCTGTGAAGAAGACTACACAGAGACTAATTAATCAAAACTTTTCGAAACTCTGTCTTACAACGTTCTAATTTTTTTACTTATAAATGACAACTTTAAATTGTAGAGACAGGTCTCCCCTGTAAGCTCAATAAATATCTAATTGATTGATACATTCCTATCGAGCTATGATCATTTGATCAGACCCACCTCCTTAAATATCACCATAGACCTCTATGTTAAATTTCAACTAAACCAATATTAGCATCTTTGATTTTACCTTTTTCTAAACTGCCATATCTCTGCTATTTCTTTGTAAATACACATAACAAGGGGCTAGGTCTCCTCTCTCGCATAAGTCTCAGTTAAGTGATGGACAACATATTTTCAAAGTAAAATACACTAATGTTGAGCGTGCTCATTCGCTATTATTCGTACATTTTAAACGTTTATTTATAGATAACATTTTATTATAAATCAGTAGAGATACTTGTCTACTGTAAATCTACAACATTTCATCTTTCTACCTACTGTGGTTTTAGATATTTAGCAAGGAAGCCAGCAAGAACTGACTCTCATACACAGAAAGACAAGGCTCGTGCACATGCTCAGATTTCATAAATAAAAGTGTAAAACAATGATTTACGTTAATTTATAAATAATATACAAATGGACATGATTTGAGATACTAACATAATTCTAACTTCATTTACTGTTACTATCATGTGGGCTTAAAGACTGCATTTGTACCTGTGGATGCACCAGGGCAGCACACGTCGCAGTTTCTGCAGGAACTGCACTTTCTAGTTGTTGTTATTATTACCAAAGAGAGAAAATCCAGAAGCACAATGCCCAGTGCCCAAAGCTCATATGAGCTTTGAATACTGAGTCTCTGCTTGTGTGTGTGTGTTCGTTCAAAGCACTTTTAATGTGGAGTGGAGGATTTAGCAGCTAGATTAAGAGGATAGGTAATATAGAGGAGTGGAGAGAGAAATAGATGGATAGAATTGTGCACTGGGAGGAGAGGAAAAATGTACAGAGGGATTTTTTTCAAGCTTGATAAGAAGTGTGACCCCTGACACAGCAGCAATCTGTTGAGTGGACTGCTCTAGGTCTATAGCCATGACGATAAGGTCCAGTAGTAGCTCATCAGTTGTGCAGCAGAGCTAATCTGGACAGAGAACTTAATAAAAAAATTGTTTGAGGCTGTGTGTAGCTGAAGGACAGAGGAAAGGGCATCAGTCTCCTGCCATAGTGTGCCAGAGCAGCGCAAGTCATTTTGCTCCCCCATATGTTCATGTTGTCTTGGCATTTATTTATTGAAGAAACATAACTGCTAGTAAATAGGACCCTAAGGTTTTTGATGTATACAGGTTATTATCGTAAGTGACGTATGTTAACCGATCTTGTGCCCTGATAATATCCTCTTTTCCCCCACAGTGCTTCCAAACACATTGCAGGATTCCATCTGAGTGAAATGGCCAACAACCTGCGTATAATCACGCTAGTAAAGCAAGGAGACATTAAAGGTTGGTTAGAGCACCATGGTTTTGGTTTCTCTTCTAGCCAGTAATTGCAGAAAAAATCAAATCAACATTGCAGGCTGTCTCTCTTGTGTCTTTTTCCTAAAGGAGCCTTTGCTAATCTTAAGGACATGCTGCAGTTGGACCAAGTGCCCTCCCATCTCGCTATTACCCGATTGGTCCAGGGTCTGGGTAACAGTGGAAACATAGAGGGAATCCAGGAAGTGGAGAGCATGATTAAGGATTTAGGGACTTCCGTTAACTTGTCCTATATGCTGTTTATGAACAACAAAGCTTTGGCGCATATCAAAAAGTGAGCTGTCTATCTGTTTGTCCTTTCTTGCACATGTGCATGCATACAGTTGTGTGCATGAAAATATTTTGGTCATTTAATATCAAATGTACTGATTCTCACTCCCTAAACTACTTCTCACTACTGTCCTCCTACCCCTTGGTCTGTTGGTGCATTCACCATTCCAGATCCTGATCGGCTGTTCTGGCTACAGCTAAACTGATTGAACATGCTTATGCAGTGGCAGTTTCCAGAACCTTTCAGCTTGACTTTTCAAACAAGTCATTTTGTCTCTGCATGTATCCGTTTAGTTTAGGCGCAGGTGGGGTGTCAGAGTTCATCCTGACATCAATGCCTGCCGAGTCATAAAGAAATGCATTGCTGATGTAGCAGAGCAACATCTGTAACTGGCCCAGTGCTCGACTCGGAATATTAATGTAGCTAATGAAAGGTTTGGATCCTTACTGTTCTGTCTGTTAGATTTGTCATCACTCGACACCACAGGCATGCACAGGTACTATGTTGCCTGTACCATGTGTATACATGTACACTTTGTCTGTGTTCCTCCATTGTGATTTGAGCTATTAATGCAGTAGGTGCTTACCTACTGTAAACACTTCAGTGGCATTTTTTTAATTTTTCCTAGTTCTGTGAAAGGTCACGATCTCTTTGCTTTATATCTTTTTTAACAATATTTCTTTCCTCTGAGTGCGTTGACATTTACAGAGCATGTTTCTCGAGTGTTGGTCTTGATTAAGTACCTGGTGGATTGTGCTGAGGCTTGAACCCCCTGACATATAAATCAGAGCCTTAGCCATTGAGACACAACTGCTCGGTATTGAGGCATTCAGATACATTTTGCAGGCATTCAAAGAAATCATTACAATCTGTTCTTGAATAGAGATTTTTTTTTTCTAAGATGCCATGGTACATACAAACATTTGCACACACATTTCAGACAAATATGCATAGATAATGGATTTCTTCTTACAACATGTTCTTTTGATTTTTACTGATGATGTATTCTTTTTTTTTTTTTTTTCTCTCTCTCTCTCTCTCAAACACAGTGGGGACATAGCCAGTGCGGTCGAAGTGCTAGAGACATTGTACACCCAGAACTCGGATAGTCCACAAAAAAGTATTGCCTTTGTGTTCCGTAAAGTTCTTGAAGCCAACAACAGTGATGCACTTGACAAATGTAAGACATGTACTCTTCCTCTTGTTGAATACACTGTAACATTTGAGCTCTGACATTGGAGACTTTGTTTTTAAAAGTATGAATTTTTTTTTTTATCTCATTCTTATTCTGCTACATATGCATAAATACCACTGTACTCATCAAAAAACACAAGACAAACCGTAGACCCTAGTAATTAAAACTTAACCAATTTTATTTAAACTAAGCCAGTTTTATTGACCTATACATGGATGCTTGTTTTGCATGATTATTTTGCAGATGAATGTATTTTCAGTGTGTATGGTTTGCAGTCAGCTTTGATTTGTTTATCAGTGTTGGTCACAAATACGTACCATTATGTTGATAAGTGGAACATGATTATGCATGATCATGCCCAATATCTTTATTAATGCCAATGAATTAGTATTGGATGCAGTATCTCACCAAAGTGAGTGTACTCCTTGCTGAGCACATGTGCTGAATTTCTTTGGTTCGACCATGGCTAGGCATGTTCTGAGTAGAACCTGTCTTGGTGTTGGCAATCTTCTTATAGCCTAATCATGAGGACTTTGTGAGATGCTGTAACCACATTTGGTCTTATAACAACCAAGTATTTTAATCTTCCCAGAGTTTCTCAATAAAGACTTTCAAGAAAATAACTCTTCTAAGTCTGTCCTATATTCCACCATAGAATTGTGTAGGAAAAGGTTAATTTAATGTCTGGCAAGGTTATGTATGAAATGATGCATTGTCTTCATTTATAGCACACTGATTTCTACACTGATTGAAAAATAGTGATCATGGTGTCTGCTAACAATCTGCAAATTGACTCTGGATTATATATTGAGATTCCATGTAAAATATACACTATATTTCCAAAAGTATTTGCTCACCCATCCAAATTATTGGAATAAGGTGTTTTAATCACTGGTCACAGGTGTAGGAATGCTTTAACATATCAATACATTTTAGACAGTTACATGCTCCCAACTTTGTGGGAACAGTTTGGAGCTGGCCCCTTCCTCTTTTAAACTGACTGTGCACAAGTGCACAAAGCAAGGTCCATAAAGACATGGATGAGAGAGTCTGGTGTGAGTCCTGACCTTAACCTGATAGAACATCTTTTGGGATGAATTAAAGCAGAGACTGAGAGCCAGGCTTTCTCATCCTACTTCAGTGTATGCGCTAGTGTATCACACATGCGCTTCTGGAACAATTCCCATAAACACACTCCCATACCTTGTGGACAGCCTTTGCAGATGAGTTGAAGCTGTTCTAGCTGCAAAGGGTGAACCGATGTAATATTGAGCTAACTGTGGATTAGCTCATATGTGAGTCAAGGCAGGTGAGCGGATACTTTTCGAAATATAGTGTATTTTATTACCTTATTCCAGTATAAGTTGTTTTATAAAACTAATTTCATTCTGATTGGCACCAAGTCGGTCCTCAATCAAACTCCCTCATTCAACTGGCAATGTAGAGATCTCGCCTTCCGCTATGGTCCAATACATAGGTGTCTAGCCCCTGTCTATATAGTTGCCTTCCTCAAGTGTTACACTCTGGCTCAGAGTTTAAGATAATTTGAGTTTGGGTCTCATGGAATTTCCAGCTTCAGACTGAGTTCTATGGGTGGTCACTCTTAGTGTAGCTGCCTCCACACTCTGGAAGTCTCTTCCACTTTCACTACTATATTCTTCCTCTCTGTCTGAATTTAACACTTCATTAAAGACTCATCTCTTTTCTCAGTATTTTTCCTCCTCATCTTCAGTTTATTATGTTTTATTTTGTTTCCCTGATTTGGATAAAGGGGTAAAGGCGCTATAAAAGTATGACTTATTATTATTTTTATATCTCAAACTGTGTTTTATATTTAATGTATGTGAACTTTAGTAACACATTTATTAAATAGAAATTTTTCTCTCTCCCAGTGAGCGCAATGGCGGAGAGGCTATGCAATCACTTTGCCATTTACAGACCTGCTATAGACCTTTTCCTGCAGTACGTGGATATGGGAAGGATAGACGACGCGAGGTTTCTGCTGCAGGTACCTCACACAGTTCTTCCAAAGCTATACATTTCTGTTACAGTTGACTTGGACCTGCTGGCTATGTTAATGCTGCAGCGATCTCTTGTGCTTTCAATATTTACAATGCATTCCTAGTTAGAGATCCTTCCTTTTTGTCTGCAACATCTAAATCCTTTAAAAACTCGATTTGTTATTACTGGTCAAATGTCATTTCAGTGTACTTTTTTGACCAGAAACATTATCCTGCAATTGCTTTTCTTTTTGTAAATCCCGATAACCATTGAGAATAGCCAATATAGTTTTCTACTCTCTCTACAATAGTACTACAAATGCAAATTGGTTTGTTATTATATATTTTATATACCAAAGTCAGCTGTCATTGTTATCGTCGAGGAACAGGTTGTCTACCAGCACCACCTCCTTATCTATGCAGGTTGATTTGTCATTGTGGCTGAGGTCTGTATCATTAATTTTTGTACTGCATAGTGATTGTTATTTAAAGCAACACAATTATGGGTAAATAAAATAACAATGGTGGACTGAGTTCACAGCCCTGTGGGACACCCATTGTTCAGAGAGAGTTCTGCGAAGGTCAATACCCATTAACATCTGGCATTTTTCAGACTAGGATCTTGAATTTATTTGATCTGCACATTTTGTTAAATACCAAGTCGTTTTTAACAACATGGGGTTGTTTATTTTAGTGAATACCGATGTGAAAATTAAATGGTTTTTGCATGGTCTATATAAATGCTCTTTTGTTGTTTGTGTATTCTCAAAGCACTTCATTATTGTAGGACTAAGTACAGTGGGGTGTTGGATTTTATGGTTTATTTATCATTCTACTAAATATTACATAATAAATAAACCTTGCTATTCCTTCATGGCTTCTTGTGGACCTTAGGTTCAAGTTGTTTTTTTAGTGCCACTATTCCCCAGTGCCATAATTATATAATAGAGTATACAAATTATATACTGGGTGTCTGAAAGCCTTTATGTCATCATAAATATACTTCATATTGGGCTGGAACAGTACATTTTAATTTTTTATAAGAACCATTAAGTGGTTGTCCTTCTGATTCTCTATTTGCTCTGTAATTACCCTTCAACTGTCGACCACAGTTTGAGACACAGGAGGTTAAATATTATTCAGCATATTCTGTACGTACATACTGTGTTTATTCATATAACAACATGAGTCAGATAATTGCACAGACGCACCATTCCACCTGATGGTAAACTTAGTCACTCTTGGTGTATTTTTGTCTCATTTGTTTCTTGTAGCGGTGTACAGCAGTAGCTGAGCAGAAGGATATTATAGTTGCCTACATGACCAAAGTTTCTCAGAATTCAGGGCAGGTAAAGTAACATCCTTCTACTCTAATTCAGTTCACATACTGCATTACATTATCAGATACACGAGTTACCGGCTGCCGTAGTGAAAGCATAATAGCACTGCATGTATGTAAAAGGTGTGCGACGAAGCCACTAAAGTTATTATTTCTGCTCCTTTTGTAGATAATGAAGATAAAGAATCTGCTCGAGCTCATCCCAGACTTTGAGAGGGAGAAAGCCTGCACCTTCATGTTGAAATGTTATAGTAAGTCTGACTCAGGAGCTTATTCACAACTTTGGATTGACTGTGCCATTGGAAGTACATAGCTTGCTCCTGTATTGTATATTTCCTTACCTTATTTTTAACTATTTGCTTTGATTTGGGATATTGTGCACTAATCATGTGCAATTTTTCAGCGAATACGTTTACATCCGTATTGTCTAGACTTGAGAGTGCATGTATGGGTTATAAATGCAACAAGCCGGACATAAATGGAACCAGAAAGCCGGTTTTGCTAATGTGTTTCCTAATGTAGCTCTGGTTTTGCTAGCCTGGTGTTGGAGCTTTTTCATGTTTAAGTACTTACAGAACTCCCCATGCTTCAGTAGGGCTGTTTAGAAAGTCTATTGGCAGCTGCCTAAGTGCAGAGCTGAATAATTAATTTTAGTTAAATTAAGCTTCAACACCAAGGTTTCATTAAAAATGGCAAAAAAATAAATTTTGTCTGATACTTCAATTGTCTTCATTCCCAGTTTCTCTTTCTGCCCGTGTCCGGTAGGTGTGGATAATGACCTGACCTCAGCCAAGGTTCTTTACAAGGAGATGCAGGACGAAGGGCTGCAAGTGAACGAGTTGTCCCTGAAGAGACTTGCGCTGCTCTACAAAAATGCCGGAGAGACCGTGCCATTTGTAGAGCCTCCGGTAGATATTACTCACTAATCCATAAATATCCTAGTGAATAGTCTAATAGCATACATTTAAAATATATATTGAGAAAAAGACACATTTTGTATACACAGACCGCATCAAGAACATACTGACTACTGCAGTTTGCAGTTGCTGGACCATTTGTGCTTATTGTCACTGAGATATTGAAACCAGTCCAATTAACCAATCACCCATGTAAGATTTTGGGAGACTGGTTGTGTCCCTGTATGTTTATGGCATTAAAAGGGCAGTAATTTTTAAATCAGCAATTTAGACTAGCTGATACCCTCAGGAATCCTGAGAAATAGTTAATGGGTGCATACTGCAACATAGCACTTTCCAAACACAGGCAAAAAAAATCCAAACTACTAATAAAAATTAGTTTTTTTTTTTTTTTATATTTCTAAATATTCATTTGGACAAAAAAACAGATGCAAAAAAAGTTTGTATGTTAAAGTCCCTATACATTCCATAACGGACCATGTTTCAGGAAATACATAATAAAAGCTGCTGGGTTCTGTAAAACATCTCCAGAGGAACTGTCTAAGATTTTAAAAGATGCTCTGTAAAACATACGTTAATGTTTAATTATATTTGAAGGCATTATTGCTTTAAAGCATGGCTTTGCAAGTGACTACATCATTTTCAAACACAGTACTCTACAGTAGTTTAGTAGCTTAGTTTTACTGAGTGTCTGAGTATCTGACATTGCAGACTTTGACTGTCACACATACATTTTTATCTACCGGCTTGATTTTCTGATGAAAAGTACTGTTTGAAATGGAATATATTTTTGTACTGAATTAGTCTTTTGCAATTCATCACATACACACATCTATAGCTTTATTTTTTTGTAATCAATAGGGTCCCTGAGACTTCTTTTACCCTGTCTAGCTTTTTCAATTTACATTTAAATTACAACTGAAACTCAAAAAACATACATTAAATATGGCAATATTTTTCTAAAATAATAATAATGGTGTATTGCTGTCAACGGTGGTGAAATACAAATGCACATGAGTTTGCAATCGTAAGAAAATTCTCACAATTCTGTCATACATGTGAGAAATGTAATATTTATTTTGCAGTAGTAAAGATACTAAAATACTGTTTTAAAAATACTTTTAACAAGACGTCCAAGCAGAAATTAAGATGCATTTGAAAGTACACATTATTGTAAACTGTCACATACGAGTTCTCATAAACTTAGTGTTATACGGTATTGAGCGTAATCTGCATACAATAATTCTGTTGCTGCAAGCTCACGAACACTGTGAACATAGACTTACATTATTTGTACTTTACAAACAATCACAATGGCTTCGTAATGACTGTTGCAGATTGGATTTCATTGCAACATCAACTACTAGATCATACTGAGGAGCATTTGATCTCTTTCTTTCTGCCCAAAGTTTCGGTGCCATTGCATAAGCAGCAAATCCGTTACTTTTCAGCCCTACAGTACATTAGCATCAGAACTGCCCAGTGTAGCATTAGCTCACCGTTCTCTTCTATTATTTACAAGCAATATGTCTCTCTGTGTGTGTTTGCTCCCAAGAGCACGAGTCTGTCAAACTGTACATTTTTTCTTTTCCTTCATTTTCTTCCTTTGCTTTTTCTTAGCTTCTCTTTTATTCCTTATTTTTATTCTCTTATTGCTTTCTTTCCTTTCTTTTTTATTTTCTTTTCCTTTCTTTCTTTTGCTCTCGCTCTTTCATACTTTTGTTTTCCTTCCTTCTTTCTTTTGGTTTTTCTTCTATTGTTTTCCCTTAGCTATAGCTATATCTTAATAGTCTCATACCATAGAGATGGCTTTAAATACACGGCTTATTTAACGGCCATAAAACCCGACCAACCACAACCTTTCTTGATTTTCTTCCTTGCTTTGTTTGTTTCTTTCATTTTCTTTTTCAGTTTTTCTCCCTTTTCTTTTTTATTTCTGTCTTTCTTTGTTGCTTTAATTCTTTCTTACCTTCCTTCATTCTTTCCTTCCTTTTTCCTTTATAACCTTCATTTCCTTTTTTTCCTCTTTTGTTTCTCTTTCATTTCTTTGTTTCTCTTTAACTAACTCTTTTTTTCCATATTCTTTATCTCTCTCACTCTATTATTTTAACCTTTACTATGATAAAGAAACATTTTGAGCTGCTGATCAATCTGGTGAAAAAAAACACCGTCCTGATTTTTGTTAAAACTGCTGCCATTTAAATAGGTGCATTTGACAGGAAGCAGATAATGCAGATATTAATTTACTGTACTTAACCGACTAAATGCAACTTTTATATTCTCTTTTATTAAGAATAAAAGTAGTTTCATCAATAAACAATAATATTTATAAATGTATCTCTTCTCCCCGCAGGAGACGTTCAAATTCTACGCTGACAAACTACGGGCCTCGCTGAGCCAAAGTTATTCAGATAACTAGTTTTCTTTTTAAATGTACTCTTAATAGTATTTTTTTTGTTAAGTAAGCACAGATGCTGTGACTTCAGTGATGCTTGGTCAAGTGTTTCTCATTACAACTTTATTGAAAGCAAATAATGTCATGTACAGAAGTATTTATGCTAATAAATGTGTTACACGTTTATCGTCTTTTTTATCGTCTTCTTTTGCTGGAAAAAACCAGGAGCGTAGGTGACAGGGGATCAGCTGTCTGTCATAAATATAACATTGGATCTAGTCCCCGGGGCTGCAACCGCTGACAAGATATTGGGATGCTTAGTCAGCTTATCCTTATAAGGACCACATCCGTGCAGCCAACCATCACAAAGCAATGATGGCTTATGACATAACATGGTGAAATTCTCGTAGAATCATACACTTGTAATAAATAATAGCATGGTTTAAAATTGAGTGATTGCAATTTTCAATCTGGTCTGGAGTCCAGAAGGAAAGCGTTGATTGATTCTTGCCCTAGTCACTCGGTAGCTTGTGTAGAGAAGATATGGCACTTTGTTCTCTTCTCTAGTTGCACCCATTTAAAAATATGTCCCCTTATATACTGCTAGCTGTCTTATCTGATTGGGGAGAAATGTCTAGTTGGATGTCAGTTGGATATGACGAAAGAATAAATGTAACAATCATTAGGAAGTGATATGAACGAATTTTGTATATGATGGTACACACTTTTGCTCATGTGCACATTGTTGCATCAGCTCTTGCACAAGGAGGTACTGTATTTAAAATACTTAACACAAGTAGACTACTTCCTTATGTTCTGCACTTTGCATTTCAGGCTTTATCTTGAATCAGTGCATCATGATTGTAACTTAATAATACTTGAAATGTGTAACTTAATAAAGATATCCTTTAAATATTCATTTGCTTTTCTAGCAGGTGGCTCAGTGGCGCAGTGGATAGTGCTGTGGCCTTACAGCAAGAGGACACAGGTTCGATCCCCAGATAGAGTGACCTGGGAATTTCTGTATGGAGTTTGCATGTTTTCTCCGGGTGGTTCGGTTTCCTCCCACAGTCCAAAGACATGCATCTTGGGTAAATCTGAGATGCAAAACTATCACTGTCTTGTGTATGTAGAATGATTTAAGTATAAGATGTGAAACTTGTGTATGAATATAACCTTGTTCCTGTCTTCAACATTGCTATCGATGTCAAGGGTGACAAGAAACCAATGAAACAAACAAAAAAAAAAAAACTTTCATAACACCTCCAAGTTAATCATCACAGTACACACAATAAGCATTCATAATGACATGAATCACAGCCCGTCTTGAAAGCCACTGGCTGCAAATGCATTCACATGGTACTTTGCTGCCACCCAGTGATGATCAGGGTGTAATCTAACAAACGCCTCATACTCATTTACTGATTATGGAAAACGAGGGCTGTTTTTTCCTTTGTTTGAAATCAGTCTTCAGAACCGGAGAGATGTGAAGTGCTCATACGCTACTGTTCTTACTGGTCATTCTAGTCCTAAAATTGCATCGAGATTGGACATGTTCATAGTAAGTCGTCTCTCCATAGTAAGTCCTATTTCGTTATTAAAAATTGTTGAGATTTGACATCTTAAGTGCCTCTAAATTCTCTAGCTAGACTTTGGTAACTGCACAAGATTGTTGGTGGTGTGTGTGTGTGTGTGTGTGGTTAGTACTAGCTGCTATCATTTTGTCTCCCAGCCATGTATGTAACGGAGTATATGTCACTTCTTCCTTCTCTGAATATTTCATATCATATAGGCTTGAGTAGAAGGACACCGTTTGTCAGTTCCCCTATCTGATAAACCCTTTGTTCATTCTGATAATAACTCGATGAAAGAAACCTGGGTCCGTCATGATGTCCAGTGTCTTAGACAATCAGGCATTTTCCTTAGCATATTATACTTTAATGATGACATAGGGTTTGGGTTATACATAACATAGGTATTTCTCAATATAAATTGTAAGTTTGATCAATTCCCTCAGCTGTCCGTCATAACCATAACACTGGATTGTTAAATGTCCAAAAATGATCGCCCTAACTAACTTGAGTTTGTCAGTGCATGCTGCACATATGCCCTTCTTTCCAGATCACTTCAGTGGGGCATGTGTTGAGTGACCTCATACCACCGCTTTATTAACTAGTTTTTTTTTTCTTCACCAGTCCTGACTGGATTTCTGCTTAATGAACCTAAGTGACACATAATAGAGCAGCAAAAAGAACAGCACTACAGCGATCAGCATTAAATAACAGGAGAACAGTGGGAACTTATTCATATTCATCACCTCCACCACCTGGCAGGGCCAAAAGAAATGAAACCACATGAATACCATATTTTGCAATCATCAATGCCATTTACACTATGGGGGGCAAATGAACATGCATACTTACTTTAATGCCATCTATATTGATAGTTAGGTTTCCCAGGCTGACTGAATATTTAATGCCACGGAACTGTATCTGCAGCATCCCATCAAAACCCCAGCGCATGAAGGAAATATAGGAAAACCATGAAGCAACTGAAAGAGTGGAAAATATCAATCAGATCAAAGGCACTGCATGATGAGTTACTTTATAATTACAGCAGCTAATAATGGTGTGTTATTTATATGTTAGCTACCTAGCCACATATTGTCCAGGCTGATGACAAAGCCACCAGTTAGATAGAAAACAGTAAAAAAGGCATTTCCCATAAACGATGAGGTCTGGAGTGTGGGTAGTAGTGCTGCTGTGAACAAAGCCATAGAGCGGCTGCAGTAAACCATCAGCCACGTCATCATGAAGTTGAGCAGGAAGCGGTCTGGTGAATTGTTCAGACCGGCTAGCCAGTAAATCGGCAGGCTGTATACCAGCGTGAAGACGCAGTGCTCTGGTAACTCGCCCAAAACCTGAGAAAGATAAGAGAGATGTTTGTACATAATCACTGATATAGAAATACCATTTTACACATTCATTCATTCGATTGGTTTCATTACTCTATACAATTCTGGGCCATGGAGAAGCTGGGGCCTAGGTGGTAGCACAGGCACAAACGTCCCTAGACGAAACATAGATTTGAGAAGAACATGCAAAATACACACAGGAATTATCCAGGACATCCTACATGAGAATCAATCCAATGTGTGTGTAAAGACACACTCTGGTAGGACTAGCTGAACATTTCTGGGCCTGAACATCTCCATCTGCAACAGGATCCTGGACTTTCTGACAGGAAGACCCCAGTCGGTTCGGATCGGATGTAGCACCATCACACTGAACACTGGAGCTCTTCAGGGCTGTGTGCTCAGTCCACTGCTGTTCACCCTGCTGACTCATGACTGTGTAGAAATGCACAGATGGGTCTCATCAGAAAGAATGACGAGTCAGCATACAGAGGGGAGGTGCAGCGGCTAACGGACTGGTGTGAAGTAAACAATCTGTCTCTAAACAAGGACAAAACCAAAGAGATGGTTTTGAACTTTAGAAAGACGAGACGTGATCACTCGCCACTGAATATCAGCGGTTCTGCTATAGAAGTTGTGAAGAACACAAAATTCCTTGGTGTTTACCCGTCGGACGATCTCACCTGGTCGATCAACACCAGCACCATCACCAAGAAAGCCTAGAAGCATATCTTCTTCATACGGAGGCTGAGGAAAGCCTATCTACCATCACCCATCCTCACCACATTCTACAGAGGAGTCATAGAGAGCATCCTGAGCAGTGCCATCACTGTCTGGTTTT
>JAOUQT010000036.1:6085761-6102966 GCA_025769995.1 Xyliphius kryptos
TGGTCGGTTTATGGTGAAATGATGTTCTTTCCACTTCTGGATTATGGCCCCAACAGTGCTCACTGGAACATTCAGAAATTTAGAAATCCTTCTGTAACCAATGCCATCATTATGGTTTGCAACAATAAGGTTACTTTTACCCATCATGAAATGTTTCTTGTGTGATACCAGGCCATCATTTGGAACTGAACCAACTGATATTAATTAGCACTGACAAGGGGCAGGCGTGCTTTCTAATTACTGAGAGAGTTTATTATTCATCAGGAAGTCTATCAGGTTCAGCGGTCTCACATCTCCCCATGATTTCACAATGTTATTTCACAATGTTATTTCACATTGACTGAAGCACTAATTTGGAAATTAGGAGACCTTTTTATTTGCTAAAATTAGGTGTAGTAATGTAATGGTAAAAAGATGTGTAAATAAGCCAGTTTTCTCATTCCCGGTGGTGAAAATTCCCTGAGTTCCCTGAGCAGAACTGAAATGCTATTAATGCCAAGCCTAAAGGTTCAAAGACCACATTCAAATCCAATTTCAAGGATTTATAATATTGTCATGAAGTTGAAATAAAAGTCTTTAAGGATGTGGAGAAAAACAGAAAAAAAAGCAAAAGTTGGTTTAAGATATGGGAAAGAAGTTACATGCATCGTTATGGATTTATTCCGTCAGTGAATAATAAGTGCACATTGAGATTTATATATTCTGCTGTCTGCTGTGAAACAATTACCAGGCTTCAGCACAAAAATCTTTGATTTAAAAATTAATGTTACGGTGCATCAGTTGGTACTAAAAGCTTTTTTTATGCAGTTAATTTACATTCACCATGGTTTATATTTTAAAAAAAGATACTTAATATCCTGGATGTCTTGATCTCAAGTGGGCTCAATGCCTTTTTCAAGGTCTCAACCTTCTTGGGTTGATTATGACTCAAAATATTTGTGGTGTTATTTTAATCATTGCATGTTCCAAATATGTTTTGCAATGGGATTGGTATAATTCTCACTACCCCCCTCTGCCCAGCAGAGGCAGACTGATGATGAAGATAGTGGCAGTTTACCTCCAGTTCAGGATCTGGTTCCCATCATTCACAATCAGGCGGAGTATGTCCAACACCTGGAGGCTGAAGTCAAGTTCTGTAAGGTGTGGGTTTTGCTCTTGTTTAACTTACTACTCAATGGTGAAATGTAATTGTATTAGCTAATTAAAATTTTTATTTGCACTTGTTTTAATTCTGTACACATGATGATCGTATAACATGCTCATGTATTTATTTCTTTTAAAAGGAGGAACTTCTTTCAATGAAGCAGCGCATTAGAGTGGTGGTTGTCGAAAATGAAAAACTTAATAAAGAGCTTAAAGCAAAGATGGTGGAAGAAACACTAAAGGACTACACTCTTCTGGATAGCACGGTACTGAATTATTTAGAATCTATTAAATACAGTAAGGCCAAAATGACAGGCTGATCCAACTTTAGTGGAAATTCCTCAAGACGAGCTAAAATGAGGCTCAGTAATTTGTGTGGCCTCCACGTGCCTGTATGACTTCCCTACAACGCCTGGTCATGCTCCTGATGAGGCGGGGGATGCTCTCTACTACGGTCCCCTTTATGTCTCCTTGTATCTGCTCCATGCTGTGGACACTGTGCTGATACAGCTCGCATTGATGTGCCATCCTGAATAAGCTGCACTAACTGAGCAAATTTTCTGGGTTGTAGACAACGTCTCTTGCTACCTATATGGTTTGATAACTGACCAAATGCAAAAGTGACCAAAACATCAGCCAGAAAGGATGAGTACAGAGAAAAGGTGTGTGGTCACCACCTGCAGAAGCACTCCTTTATAGGGGGTTGTATTGCTAAGTGTTTCCCATTTTTATCTGTCTGTTCCATTTGCACAACAGCAAGTGAAATTGATTCACAGTCTGTGTTGCTGGACAGGTTTAAGTGTTTCCTTTATCGGAGCAGCTGTTGGTTCTGCGAATGAATCTGGAATTGAGGAGCACAAACCAGAGGACTTTGAGCTAGTCTCTGCCAAAAAGACTGAGTCTCATTTGTTTTGACTTCACCTATTAGCACTGACCTTCAGTGGCTGTGTTTATACTAAACTCCTTCAGAAGGCTTTCCTTGTCCTTGCGAAATGCCTCACCCCTTCTCCTCTGGACTTTAATTTCTTTCCTGATATTGAACATGCCTTCCATAGCTTTTTTTTTTTTAACTTCCCAGGTGCGTGTGCGTGTGCGTGTGCGTGTGCATGCATGGGTGTGCATGCAGCCTTTCACAGCCTTGAAGCTCTTATGTGTTATTTGTGCTTGTGTGCCAAACGGGCTGTTTTTTGTCCCGTGTCCCCAGACTGTGCTCTGAGCAGAGTATGGGGATGTTTTTGTTTTTTAATTTTTTTTATCACCCATTTCCCCCTTCCTACTTACAATTTCCCCCCGGGATCAATAAAGGGATCTGATCTGATCTGATCTGCACACCAAATTTACTTTCTAAATATTTTTTTGTTTATTTCTTATTGGCTACTTCTCTAATCAGTATTTATATTTACCTTATCTTTCATTTTTTTCTTCCTGGTAACTTCTCACATTTATAGAGCATTCACATCTACATTTTACTATACATTTGTAACTTTTACAAATGTACATGTCAAATCCAAGACTGAATCCCTACCTACTTTTGGAGTGCAAAGAAATTTATTTATTGTCTCTAACTGTGTCTTTTGGTTTACAGTAATCATACCACATACTGATCATTGTTTGTTCATTATTGTCCTTCATATTCAGGTTGGTGGTGAAACATCAGTGGATAAACTCACTTCAACACCTGCAGTAAAACCAAGACTGTCTTGCTCACATCACACTGAGGACAAGTGGAAAAAAGAGCTGGTATGTACCTGCACATAGGCATTAGGCTATGATTTATTTATAATAGTTTTTTTTTACAGCATTAAAGCATTAGGTTCAGTACGTTGTGATTAAAGGGTTTGTTGAGATATTTTACATTATGCTTTGCTATTTAACAGCTGATGTGTTCCGATTATGATTTTGTTCATTGTTTGCTTCGTTCTGACATTTTTTATTTCTTTATTTTTTTTTCAGGAGCAGCTAAAATGTCTCTACCAAACACAGACTGAGACGTTAGAAGCTCAGGTTATTTCATTAAAGTAAGGACACTGAACTATTTCAGATAATCATATTAATTCTGATTAGGGCTGTCACTAATGACCTCTGATCTATTTTTAACCTTTTAACAATTTTTTCACTAATGAACTAATCTTAACAATTATTTTAAATCCAAATTTAATTTGTAATAAAGAGCAAAATAAAATTGTAACTAATTGCTAGGGGTGTAAATATTAATTGATGTAAATCAATGCATTGATCATACAGCCAGCAGTTTGATGCATTGATGCTTCCAGTATCCATTAATGTGTTTATGTTGCCGCATTTTTGTTTGGCCTATTTTTAACCTACAGACTGACCTACACATATCTCCTCCAAATCTTTGGGTGGCGCTATGGGTCATTACCTTATACTTTCCAAGAGATAGAAAATATAACGTTACACACTTAAAATACAGAATTTTCCTTTAATATTTATCAAACTAATGCGGGATGCGATTTCCATAAATAGATTTGTTTTTACAAACACTATCGCAAAACCAGCACCTTTTCAAAATGTCAGATACACGATACTCCACCTTGCTTTAAAGCACAAACTGTAAAACCTGTTGGTAAGTATTTTTAGTGGAGCATAGTGGAGTGATCAAACATGAGCCAATGCTGCAGACACGTAAGGACACAGAAGAACCAGAAATAAGCATTACTAATTAATTCATACCTCTGCACAGTAGGCATTAGACTATTAATCTTATTGCATTTTATTTGACTTTTTTATGGAGTAACTCTCTATTTACAGAGTGTTCATCGCAACTGCTATAGTGTTTTGATTATTGTGTAAATAAAATACTGTTTCTATATCTCAATAAAAGGCAAATTGATAGATAAACTTAATAGATTTAATGTAAAACATATTTCATATTTTGGCGGCACGGTGGCTTAGTGGTTAGCCCATTCGCCACTCAGCGCTGGAGATTCCCGGTTTGAATCCTAATCTGGGTGGACTTTGCATGTTCTCCCCGTGTCTGCGTGGGTTTCATCCGGGTTCTCCAGTTTCCTCCCACATTCCAAAAACATGAAGGTAAATTAAATGGTCTAAATTGTCCTGTATAGTATGAGTGACTGTGTACCCAGCGAAAGATTGGCGCCCTGTCCTGGGTGTATTTGCCCAGCGCCCGAGACATTCTCCCCTGGATGGGCATGGGAACCCCCCCCTTCCTTCTGAGACCCTCATAAAGGAATTATAGGAAGATAATGAATAAATGAATATTTCTTATTGGTATCAAACTGTATCATTGGCTTAAAGAGTCAGTATTAAATCGAATTGTCATTAAGGCTCTGATCTTAAAAAAAAATGTCATAATAAAAACGTAGTAATAGATTTCCTTTAACTTGTATACTTTTTTTAAAAAAACTTTGTTGATTTCTTTAAAAAAAAAAAGGTTTTACAGTATACCTAATTAATTACATAATTTGAATGTGACAGGTTTAAATATTAACACTAAGTCATATTTACCCCAAATGTGTGTCTCTGTCTAAATTTAGGAGAGACCTGATTGGTTCTCAGACAGAATGTGAGGAGCTAAAGGAGCGTCTTAGACATAAGGAGGTGATGTCCAGTGGACCTGCATCCGGTCAGCTGCCTGGTGGTCTGTGTCTGAAGTGTGCTCAGCATGAAGCTGTCTTGGCAGAAACACACTCCAACATTCACATCCAGGCCATTGAGAGACTCACCAAGTGAGTGTGATGTCTTATTTGCAAATCCAGCTTGCAGTTGAGGTTTATGAGGTAGAGCAGTCCTTAAAAACAGCACAAAGGGTTGGGATGAAACAAACACTGCAACCATAAAACCAATTTTTTTAGAATATAACCTAAAACAAATACATATTATATGCAGAATAATACACAATCTTTGATGCCTTAGAAAAGAACTGTTGAGTCGGACAGTCACCACCTGCACCTACATGCGGTACAGTAGAGCAATAGTGATATTACAAAATTGTTAACAAACCCAATGTCTTGTTTCATTGGACCAGGCTGATGAATACTGAACAGAGAACGTAAAAGCTTTGCTTTTTACATGACATCTAGTGCACATTCTGTTAATTACACACATTTATACTTGGGGTAATCTATCATTCTCAATTCAATGTTTTAGAACTGTAGGTAAAAACTCCTGAGGAAAACTCACAACCTTTTCAATGAAAGGACAGATAATCCTACCTGGTACTTTTTTAATCTTAAAATGTCTTTTAAGGTTTTATTATTCATTTACATCTTTGTTAATAAATTAACTTGAACTTCAGACTGCACCATCGATCAACACTGACTGATTTGAAAGCTGTAACTGAGGATATGTAGTTCATGTTATTCCATCTGAGTTGAAACTTTTTCGGATCTTTAAACTAGCACATCACTTGACGGAGATTGTATTAGTTGTATAATCTTTGGGATTTATGTTTTTTTGTGTTTGTGCACATGTTGCTATAGAGAGCGAGATGAGCTGATGTCAGCACTGTGCTCACTGAGAGCTGATCAGGCTGAACTGCAGCAGAGAGAGTGGGCTTCATATCAGCAGGTCAAGCAGGCTGTGGAGATGGTAGAGGACGCCAACCTGGAGAAAACTAAAGTATTCAGAACTTTCAAACTGACTTTATAATAATCCTTTTACTGTGCCATTTGTGCTGAGAAAACATTTGTAAACTCTGCAGTCCATGTCAGAGGCTTTTAGCAAGCGATTATATACAGTGGGTGGAACATTGTTGTGAAATTCAACACACTGACACCAGTGTAGCTAATTTAAAATCAGCATGATGAAATCGATTATCTTATAAAATTGGTATTAAATCCTAATTGGCTAAGCAGAATTCTTAAGTTTACATAAACTTATATGTAAGCCCATAGTTTTCTTTAGTCTTATAATTATAGATAGAGGGATAGAGAGTGAGTGGCGGATCACAGGAAAAGAGACCAGAGCGGGTAGTCATTCTTGCAGGAAATGAGCGCAAACCCTGAGCGCAACTGCATTCCTTTCTTGATGCCCCTCCCGCAAAGCATGCTGGGAAACTCAGGCGAACATGTTCCCATAGGCTGGGCAAACTGCCAGCCTGCTCTTAACAAAATGGTGACCCCCATGTTCTTCCATGTGACCTTTTTAATATGCCCCCCCTCGGTTGTCCAAGTAAACGCAGAGGAAGCACCGTCCCTATTCAATGCGGTACACGGTCCCCCACTGCCGCAGACTCCCTGATCTGCTGCTCCACCACTTACTGCAGGGGTGTTGTATGGCCACCCCTGTGTTCTGACCCTAACTGTCAAGTTAGGATATTTGTCACTTTGAATAAAAGTGCCTGCTAAATAACCCAATGACCTGCTTTTTGCTCCACCAGTCCATTTTATCTCCGCATCCCTGTTTTTTTATGGTCAGGAGCCCAACAGTACCACCACAGAGCATATATACTAACGAGCATATCTCAGGTAAATTGATTGTTTCAAATACTGCAACTTGAATTTAATGGCAGAATGACCTGTTGAGGATGATTAACTAAACCAGCACAAACGATTAATGAAACATGATTTTAATAACAAACTTTATGTTCTGATTTTGAGGTTCCGTATTCTGAATAAGATTCTGTATGAGAATAAGGTGTCAGGCTTTTTTGGGAAACAGAGCAGAGTAGGACTGAACAGTTAGGATACTTCGAGTTTAGAAACAATAATGTTAAGTCTACATTAAGTCATGAAAGAACAATTTATCTTTTTTTTTTTTTATTTGAAAAGAAGTGGCATTGTCTTGCTATTTCAGACGACCTTGGGCTCTGTGTTTCTGCACAAAATTTATAGAACTTATATAACTTATAACTTTATTAATAATACACATATTTAGCAAATCAGATTGTGTTAATTACCTAAAAGTTCAAGTGATTTAAGAAGTGACTTTTAGTAAAAGTAGCAGGTTTTTTACTTTTAGTAAAAGTAGTAGGTTTTTGAAGTAAACATTGATTTCCATCAGTTACATAAATGATAACGGTTTAAAATAATGTCAAAACATTTGCACGTTTTACACATTGATCCGAATGTGTGTATTATTGTCTCTGATGTCACGGCTGGCCAGACGGCTCAGCCAATCAGATTTAAGGACCGGAACTACATTTTACGATATAAAATAGTGCAGGTACTTAAACAAATCAGCTTTTTTTTGTCAGTGATTGAATTTAGTGCTCAACACTTTGAAAGAACTTCTTTAGAAAGTGCCTGATGGTTGTTTGGGAGCTCTTGTAACTCCAGGATTTGCTTCAATTCTCTTAAAGTGAGCTTTGAAGAACTTTTTACTTGTGTGGTGGCAAGATACACTTGCGTCTTTTTCCAAGCTTGTTTGTCACAGTTCCAGATGTTTTGAACTTTTTGATGACTGTATATAAGGGCATCTACAGCTGAGTCAGTGAAATCAGACCTTTCCTAACAACACAGGCTACTCAGCTGCTGGTCCAGTCCCTTATCCTATCCCGGTTTGACTATTGTAATGCTCTGCTTGCCGGTCTCCCAACTTCAACAATCAGACCTCTACAGTTGGTTCAAAACTCTGCAGCCCAAATCGTGTTCAACCAACCAAAGCGAACTTGTCACTCCATTAATCTCCATTGGCTTCCTGTAGCTGCTCGCATTCAGTACAAGATACTGACTCTGGCCCAGTACAGTCTCTGGATCCCCTCTTACCTTCAATCCATCTTCACTAAATTCACCACTTCTAAATAGTGGAATGAGTCATTTAGCATTTTCAAGAAACTTCTCAAAACTTGCCATACTAAAAAAAAAATAATAAAATAAAAACAGAGCCAGATTTAGAAATGTGCAGGATTGATGATCCTACAGTGTAGTTGTTTTTTTTTTTTGTTTTTTTTATTTATTTATTTTTTTCCTAAATTACTGTCTAGTGGTATTCTTTCACTTGTAACTCGCTTTAGATAAAATAGTGAGTGACTATTTTCTTGTCACCATTGCCTGATTTCTGAAGGTTGACACACATCAGCCTTACTTAAATAGTGTGTTCTCTTGTCTTTCCCATGTTTTTGAGTGAGTAAAAGAGTGAGTCATTTGTTATTTCAGTAATAATGCAATGCAATGCAGCGAGCGCTGATCGATCACTGTGTCTGTGCTTGATGTTAGGCACTAGTGCAGTGTGAGCATTTCTATGCTGAATTGGCTAGACACCGAGAAAGACTGGAGAAGGAGCTGTCCTCTGAACAAGAGAAGATTTTACAGGCCAAAGAGGAAGCTCGCTCTGAGAGCAAGAAGGAGAAAGAGGATCTCGCCCACATGGTCAGTCCTCGTATCATAAATTCTATATTCCCGGTCTCACATGTCTTGTTTTCTTAATCTTTTAGAAGTTAGAAAAAACTAATGAAGATTTTATGACAAGCATATATCCTGTGACGTTTGTATTTTAAAACTTTAACTTTGCTGCCATCTAACGGTCAGGCATAATAATAATTAATTGTGTTAAACATTTAGTGACCTTGTTCAGGTTCCTTATTTGGGTACTTGTTTTTAAAACTTTAGTGGCTATTTACTAACTTTTCTTGGACTGAAAATGTTCATTCTGTTCCAGGTGAGCACACTGAGTCGTCGAGTGGCGGAACTCGAGGGACATTTGGATCGGGCAGACAGAGAAAGGAACTCTCTGAACAATCTACTTGAGGAGACTTTTAAAAAGCTTACATCTCAAGAGGCTGAAAGTAGCAGGGTAAATATCGCTCAGAACCAAACTACAGAACCGAATCAGACCGGGACCTTAAAGCTGATTGGTTAACTTTAATGCCTTATCTTTTGTGCTGAAATGATTTGCTGAAATTAATTAGAACCAGTGTCCATGTTTAACATTCATGTGTTTTTCCTATTTTCCTTTATCATACCTTTTACTTTTTTTTTCTTTTTTTTAAACTAAATAAACAAATTTCTTTTAATTCCTTAATCAACTATGAATCGGCAGGGAGAAGGTTACAGAGCGACTTAAATTTGTCAAGTTTGGGGGGGGGGGGGGGGTGGTTCCGATGCTCATCAAGGCGCTGGCAAATACAGGCAAATACAATCAGAACAGGATGCTAAGTCATTGCTAGGCATAGACTGATGCACACAGACCTGCACTATATGGGGACAATTTAGAGCAGCCAATTTATCTTAAATCCATATTTTTAGACTGTAGGAGGAAACTCAGAGAAAACAGACTTGTGGAGAACATGAAAACTCCATCCAGCTCGGGATTCAAACCTGGAGCCCCAGCGCTAGGAGTCTGACGTGCTAACCACTACGCTCCGATGTTTAGACTAAAATGTTTACACATTTTGGTAATTGTTTTCATCTTAGTTAAAGCCAAGTTTATCACACTGCTTTGAAGGCTTTTATGATTTGCAGTGTTGCATTTAAAAGGCATAAGCAGGGATGTAGCTCCTCACAATACTCCTCCTGTGTAACATGTTGATGGCGGCAGGTGCTAGTGGCAGTAGTGTTGGTGTGCGGCCAGTTTTTAGGT
Source organism: Xyliphius kryptos (assembly GCA_025769995.1). NCBI lineage: Eukaryota > Metazoa > Chordata > Actinopteri > Siluriformes > Aspredinidae > Xyliphius > Xyliphius kryptos. Next base: position 6,095,407 of record JAOUQT010000036.1, read on the forward strand.
TCAGCAGTAAGCACTGACTTTGCAAGGATTCTTTTTTGCCAATGTTGAGAATCTAGTTGTATTACACGGTGTTTTCTGTGTTCAGTTCACAAGAATCTCACATACCTGATGTCTATATGGTTACTCATGGTTGAAGTCTGGCATTATGATTATATTTTAGTCTTTAACATCCAAACCAAAGTTTGGAAAACCTTCTTTTAAATTTCCACTTACATTTGTTTTAAATGCTATTATGAATGTTGTATATGAACAAACACTAGATGGCAGTAACACTTTGTAAATATTCTAATTCTTTACTGTATGGAGTAGAATGCAGTGCAGCTTTCTCAAAATCGATGTGGTGTTAATATTTAGGAAATAATCCTATGAGTTCTTGTAGTAGATGCAATACTACTGCATTATTATGTGTTTGTTTTCTAGGTGTGTGGAGAACTGCGCTATCAAGTCAGTCAAACTCAGCTTAAGAAAGAGGAAGCTGAGAGGGAATTGCGTGATTCCTGCTCCAAACTGAGTCGGCAGCTTGAGCTTGTTGGGCAGGTGAGCGGCTTTGTGACTTTATTCTAAGTTAGTGAACATAATATATGATTAGTGAAAAAAATGGGTGTAAAAGTGGGTAGTTGTCAAAAGCTTTTAAATGGGGGTAGTAAAAGTTAAAAATGTTCTAAAATATTATTGTCCACCTTTCCATCCTGTGTTCCTTCTCTCTGTTGCTCATTCACTCTGGGATCAGGAAGTGCAGAAGCTGGGTGCAGATCTGAACAGCAGCCAGAAGCGCTTGGAGGAGGCCCAAAGGGCAGAGGGCCGAGTCCGGACGGAGGCAGCCAGCCTGGCAGAGGAGCTGAGCCGCGCCCAGCGCCAACTGCACCTCACCAGGTAACCCCCTTAATCCTATTACATGCCATAACACCGCACCCGTTCACTCACTGTGCTCGATGCGGTGCCAGTGCCCTGGCAGGAAGGCACCTGCACTTTATTAAAACGCCGCAGTTCACCCTGTGTCAGGGGAAGAGGGCCGGAGAGAGTTGGCATACGCTGATCTTTTCTGTAACATCACTGGAAAATTATGTTCTGGAACTTTGAACAAGTAGCAGCTTTACAGAATTCCAAGACTATGATTAAATTCTTAATTATGTGTTTTGCTTAAGTAAAAAATACAGTCTAATTGATGTTATAGACATGCAAAGATATTACATGCATTTAACACATTTTACACTGGGTTTGCATAAGGACAGAATAGTGAAAGGTTCTGCAGATGTATTGTCTAATTCTACATTTCCTTTTTAAAAACTATTAATACAAGAAAAGCAACAGTTCAGACTTTATGCATATATGCATTTTAAATTCATGTTTGAGCGTGAAAGTTGTGTTTGAATCTTTTAATATAATTTTAGCATAAAAATAACCCAAATAAAATGTAAACACAAATAAATATAAAAACACAAATAAGTAAGAATCTGTCTTTTGTTTTCAACTGTAAAGGCATGTGAACATTTAATATAAGAAGGTCATTTGGTAAGGTAATCAGGTGAGTGAGTGAATGCTCAGTTTCATTTATACAACAGAAATAATATGCGTGAAGAGAATGGGAAAAAGACCAAAAACTGTTCTGCACCACTGTATTTAGAAAAGTTTTATTGAATACATTTCCAAAAATGAAACCATTAAACAAGGGAATTTAACTTAAGATAATCTAGGAATGAACACACTACTGGGACATATTTTTTTAATCTTCATTGACATTTGACTGATGATACTTTTACTGTAGAGCTACTGTCATAAATGCAATTAAAATGTGTTACCAATCATACTATTGAACATTTATGACAAGAGTGAGACCATGAGACATATTATGTGGCAAAGTACTGACTTAAAGAATCAGATTGAATGAAACTGGCCTTAGAGGAGCTATTCTATTCACTCAATACAACTTTATATCTCCATTTTTTTAATCTAGCATTTGATTCCTACTGAGTCACACTGACCTGTTAAATATTAGATTTAAATTATAATGGGTTTAAATTATTACCGGTAGAATGGTACATTATCACTGTAGATTTAGGTAGATTTTTTTAAATCTGTGCCAGTTGTACTCTGTTGTACAATGTGGGCAGATGTGTTTTCTTTTGATCTTCACCCCGAGAGAGCATAGCTTTAGTATTCACCTGACATATTTAGTCACACTAACATCCACAACAATCTGGGCCACAGAAAGCAAGTATGCAGGCCATGTAGTTTGTGTTATCTACTGGGTCTCCAACACCTGTAAGAGTACCAACCAGCCAGAACTACTGCACAGATTTTTATGTTACTTTGACCCAGTTTTTTTCTTTTTTAAAGAAAGGTTAACAAACCCTTTTTCCATAGCAATGGGTTTCTTTTTTCATCTGTCTGTGGATGTGGTGCTAGCCAATAACAGAGCAAAGCAGTGAGGCATTCCTCAGTTGGTTTGGCTGACACTTTAGTTCTTGTCCCTCTGGAGGTAACATGCATACCTGCCGCACGTTAGGCAAGGCTTCACAGCTGCAGAGGAGGGACAGCATCTGTTCACCAGAGACAAGGAGAAGAATTACGATGAAGTTATATACTGCTTGAGGTACTGTGAAAAACCAAGCAGCCCATGAAACATAATTTGAGCCATTTGTTTACATTTGATACAATCAGTGTGTACTTGACTACTAAGTGGTACATTAAAGTCGAGTATGATTCACTTTCCCCAGTTGGGAGCCACATATGCTGCAACTAAAAAGTGTAGTTATCAGCTTGCAGAAGCCTTCTTATATTTGGCTCTGTTATGGCTAGGTTTATAAACCATCATACCTGTTCAGAAGTGTGATCTAGTATACACAATAATGTGTAGTATGTTCAAATGTACACCATGATTTTAAATCTTTTACCGTGAATGGAAATATAGATTAATAAAAACAGTGAGCCAGTTAATTAATAATTAGTTTTAAATAAACATGTTTATGAATTATAGCCTTTTTTATTATGGTTTGTTGGTAACCATTTTATAAAAGCACTAAGACACTTAAGGTGGTGCATTATTGTAAATAAATAATGGGAACGAGGTGTAACGGCACTATGCTTTGTGCCTTACAATAACTTTTCCTGTGATTTATTTATAATTATGCATGCTGTCTCATGCCTTATTGCTTTTTTATATCACAGAGAACTTACTATTGTTAAACATGTCTTTCTAAATAAGATTTAACTTGTTGAGGACTGTAAGGAGCAATCTGAAGGAGGCAGTATTAGAGGGCCATTGACACTGTTTAGATTCAAACTAGATGACTAATAATTGAATATGTTGGTCTACAAGCTGACCTAAAAAGTCATTATTTATTAAAACGGTCATTTTGAAATTGGGAACTCGCGCTATATACAAAGCTGCTTGACAGGAAAAATTATTTTCTAAACAAGTCCTTCAGTGAGTTTTATGTCTTTTTTCCAAAATACAACACTCAGTTGGCTTTATAAATAGATGAAAACGGGGATAAAATTTATTGGCCCAAATTTCAAGCCATATGTTTGGTAAAAAAGCAGACACACAGCACCACCTAAAATACACAATGCCCCTAGAATGAAGCATGGTAATAACAACTCGATGGTTGATTGGAGCTACTTAAGTTCAGGATGGAAATGAAAATGAGGCTCTTTTGCACAAAGTGCTCTAAAGCATCATATTCCACAACTATAGAAGCTACAGTAATGTCTATAACAAGAATATGTTTAAGAAATCTGTGACCGTTTGAAATGGTCGAAGGAAAACTTAACAAGTAACATTTTAGTTATTTAGCAGACGCTTTTATCCAAAGCGACTTACATGTATCCCAACTTGGTTGGGTTCAGAACACAAGATTGATACAGGACTCTGGAACAATGAGGGTTAAGGATCTTGCTCAAGAACCCACACTGGTAACTTCAATGGACCTGGGATTTGAACCCCCAACCTTCTTATTGATGGTCCAACGCCCTAACCACTGAGCTACCACTCCCTCACATGTAAATTCCAATGAATCCCTAATAACTAGTCTTCTGGTGGTTTAATATGCTTTAGATCAAATTCTGCTTGTCACATTTTTTTTATTTACTTTCTTTAATTACATTTATTTCAAATACACTTAGTATACAACGTGTACCCTCATCTTCTCTATTACTTCTGTTATCTAGTTACTATGCCATGCAATTTTTGTAAGATTTACAGTTATTGATGTAAAGGCAGTTTCAATATGCAGTTGGAAAGTTATGGCACTATTACAGATCACTGTACAGCACAAAACTGATGATCATTTTGAGCACTGAACAGTTTTATTGATTTAATATTTCATCAACATTAGTTTCTGACTACATGTACTATGCATAGTTACAAAAAAATCCAGTTGAATGGACGGAGTGGGTAGATTTAAAAAGAAAACATGACCGTGATGTTCATAATAAATAGAGAGTGTTTTGGCCGCTGCAATTTCTTAATAAAACGTTGCTATGGTTGCATTTGCAAAAAATAGTGGATTGATCATTATTTCATAAAGTCTTTGAAATACTGGTCTAACTTAAGCCTACAGTGAGTAAATACCCATAACACATTTTTCAGTTTTATTGGTGTATAAATATTATTATTTTTATTCCTTTAGATGACTGTTTTTGTGGTATATCTGCGTAATTTACATTTTTCACACATTTACACCTAGACATTTACAGGTGACACTATCCAAAGTTACATGCAAATGAAAGAACAACACACTTTAAGCAGTTAAGGAAAAACCAGCTACACAATAGTATTAATAAACATCCAATTGACTTAAACAATTGAAGTCTATATTCACCCTACAATTACCTGAATTTAATTTGTTTTTATTTATTTTATCAATTGCTTCTGATGTTTTCTTGAAAATGCTGAATGTCTCAGCATTCCGACTGAGTTGGGATGCTCATTCCAGCATTTAGCAGTGATAAACGATATGGAGTGAGAATTAGTACCACGGTCAGGTTAAATTACCTCCCACCTTCACACATACCTATAAAAACAGGTCTTGCACCCGATTTAATACAGATGACTCTCAAGCTACAGTAAGTTTTCTTTAAATAACAATGTATGATCCCGTTAAATCAAAGTATTTTTTTATTGTTTATTTTTTCCATCCATTTACTTTCTTAACCTGCCCAGTGTTTCTTTTGATTCATTTATCAGTGCCAGGCTGAGGTTTATTTACCCCGTGGTTAATCAGGCACAGTACTGAGGCAGACGACCTTGTACTTTAAATGTTCTTAACTTGCTCTCACTCAGGTGACAAAGTGCCCTGCTGAAGATCACAGAGGTTAAGCCTCTGACAAACTTGGATTTTGGCAGCACAAAGGCTTTTAGCTGCTGTGTGTGTGTGTGTGTGTGTGTGTGTGTGGTGTGTGCCTTGCTGGGGCAGGTTCTCTGGGCCTGCCACAGTGCACAGATGCAGCAGACATCTGTCTATACTGTGTTTGTGCTCCTTGGGGCTAATCTCTGTCCTTTCCAGCATTTACTTGCTTTATATCAGGCTTTATACATGCACATCAGCGGTAGACGCTGTGTGAGAGCGGGAATAGTGGACTCCCCGCTGATTGACTATGTGAACGAGGCCTCTGAAGTTATCTTTTGATTCGGCTCCTTCTTTTCTCCTGTGTCTCAGACTGAAAGATCGCTGAAAGAACTCCTTCCAAACCGAACCAAATGAAGCAGTTGCCTTTTTGTTAGTTTTATCCCCCCCTTTACTGTCTTTCTTGTCGTCTTTTTTTCTTCTTTTCTTTTTGGGCTCTCTCCCATCAAACCCACCTCCACCCCACCCTGGGGTAGATAGGCAGGGCCGGCGGCTCCAGCATCGGATCATCAGCCAGCTGTGCGGTGTGCGGCCGCGGATCTGTCCTAATCCTCCCGCTCTGTTCACCGCCTTCTGACAGCTTTGAGCCCAGACTTTATTCCATTTGTTTGTTTGTTTTTTGTTTACTTATGCCTCTCCGTCCCCCTTCCACCATCACCACCACACCCCCTCAAAGCTTGTAACCCCCTCCAACTCGCACAACATGCGGCAGACCCCACAGGGGATGGAGGGAAAATGTGCAAGGCAGAGAATTGCGTACGTCTCTCCGTGGTTTGCACCATCTGATTTACAAACTCTACATGCTGCTTTGTTGCATTTGCCTGATTTCTCCACCGTTCAAACTAAGCCCTCTCTCCACCAGTGGTTCACATGTCACTTTTTCATGTTCACATTAAGCCTGAACTTGAAATGTTACACTTTAGATTAGATCAAATCATCTTAAATATCGGAGTTCCGCTTTATGTAAATAACACTGTATCTATTTCACAAACTAATCCAAATATTAAGTCATTTGTAATGTATATGCTAACATCAGAATACATGGATCATATATTTTGAATATAAGTAAACCTCCCATACAATTAAACACATTTCTGTTTGTTTTAAGAAATAGTATGTTCACTATTATTTCACAGTGAACATTTTTCTCAATACAATGAATTTAGTTACTTTATTCAATTCAAGGACTAGGGATTAAGCAAAGATACACCGAGATACACAACACGTGTTTGTGAAAGTGCATGGTATGAAAAAAGGACATTTCTGAAATCCTCGGAGTTGTCAATTCTCATCAGACTGGAAAAGATCCAATATCTTCTCCAGATTGTATGCTCAGTTTTTACAGTTTCGTTTCTTTTTCCAAACATGTTTCTGGTTTAAACCCAAAAGATATATTGTGGTCTTATTCAGCCATAAAACAACCTTCCGACTGGTCCAGGTGATATTTAACAAACTACAAATGGGTAGCCATGTGCTTTTTGGAGAGCAGTAGTTTTCTTTGAGCAAACTTAAATGCACACCGGGGTTGTTCAGTGTTTTTCTGGTAATAGACTTATGAACATTAGCATTAGCTTGTTGGTTAGACATTTGTTTGGGTTTGTTTGTGATCTCTTCACCTTTGTTGGTCAAACACTTCTGAGTGTTTGTAATGGTCTGATTATGGATTGTAGAAGTATAGTCTGTGTGCTCCTGTGTGCACAATTTTTTTGCAAAGCCCTTTGAACTTGTTCAAAACTTTTAAACTACATACTGGAGAGCTGAATATATTTAATATGTATAATGTATACACTGTTAAGAAAATTAAGGGTACACTTAAAATAACACATCCTAGATCTCAATGAATAAAATATTTCAGTTAAAAGTCTTTATTTAGTAGATAGTTTAATGCGTTGAGAATAAAATAACATAAAAATGATCAAAATGTAAATCTAAATTATTATACCATGGAGGTCTGGATTTGGAATCATGTGGAAAATCAAATGACAGGCTAATCCAACTTCAGTGAAAATTCCTCAAGACAAGTTAAAATGAGGCTCAGTAGTGTGTGCGTGCGTGCCTCCACGTGCCTGTATAATCTCCCTAAAACGCCTGGACATGCTTCTGATGAGGTGGCGGATGTTCTCTCCTACACCCCGCTCCATGTCTCCTGGTGTACTGGCCTGTCTCCTTGTATCTGCTCCATGCTCTGGACACTGTGCTGACAGACACAGCA
>JAOUQT010000036.1:6113530-6124824 GCA_025769995.1 Xyliphius kryptos
GGAGCGCCTTCACACTCCAGACGACAGCAGGCCTGCAGAGACGGTCACTTCTCCAGCTACGTTCCAAACCCAGTGTGTGAGAAAAGTTTTGGGCTTTGCTGTTAATTAATGCACTTTGACTTTGTGTAGTTTCTTTCTGTTTTTTTTTTGGCCACGTTTATGTTATGAGAGAAACTGTTTCTGAAAACAGGATTTGGTGACAGTTCAACAGTTCAAAGAAGATTTTTTTGGATCTTGTAATAGAAAAATTGGCAGCATTTAACAGTGTAAACATTTTAAGTGTAAATAAAGTAAATGATTTCATTTATAACTGATTTGTCTGATGATATCTATGTAGGTTGTGTATATTGATTACCTTAAAGAACAATCACCACACCTGCTCTCTCTCTCTCTCTCTCTCTCTCTGTCTGTTCCTTTGCATCTCTGCAGAAATGAGATGGAGACACTTGAGCGCCATTGTGTGGAGAACATGGCTGCCCTGACTTTCCAGGCTCAGCAGCGCGAGCATGAGCTGACACAGAATCTCCAGCAAATTGAAGCACAGCATGTAAGGAATGGTGGGTGTCCACTGGTGTTCTTTCCCTTTCCAAAACGACCTCCCCCGTCAACCGTTTCTCTTCCCTCTTCCAATCCGCATCAGGAACACCTGTAACCTTTGGCTGGCCAAAAGGAGCAGATGCTCGGTACTGCAGAGCTGTAGTGCTACATATTAGTTAGCATTTAAAAATGGAGGGGAAAGTGGGCAGCACTGCCCACTGTCTGTTGATTTCAGAGTACTGCGCCCACATCTGTTGCACCATCTGGATGGACGAGTTTATTTACCTGTGTTTCAAAAAATTTGAGGCATGCTGATCGGCAGAACAAAGCACTGGGAAAACAAAGGGCTTGTTTTGGCTCGGCTGCATGGCACACATGTTGTCTAAAGCGAAATGGCATCAGAGACTCAGCAGGAAACTCTGTGGGCTTATAGACTTAGTCCGTTAATACCACATACCACTTTCCTTTCTAAGCATATATTGGCCACTCACACAAACTAATTATATTTTCCTCACGATGTTCCCTATACCACAATATTATCCTTTTTAAAATGGCTCCTAATATTTAATTTAGAATTCTTAGTGGCCTGGACATACAAACCCGATTCCAAAAAAGTTGGGGAAAAAATACAAGTTGTAAATAAAAATGGAATGCAATGATGTGGAAGTTTCAAATTCTATATTTTATTCAGAATAGAACAAAGAAAACATATAAAATATTCAAACTGAGAAAAGAATTAGGTGATTTTAAATTTCGTGATAACACATCTCAAAAAAGTTGGGACAAGGCCATGTTTACGACTGTGAGACATCTTTTTTTCTTTACAACAGTCTGTAAACGTCTGGGGACGCTCAAGCTCAAGCTGAGGGATAGGAATGTTAACCCATTTTAGAAAGACAGTTGAGCAACGTTCCCATTCTTGTCTAATGTAATCCTACATTAGACAAGAATGGGAACGTTGCTCAACTGTATTCCTATCTGGACTGCAGGCTGGCCAGTTCAGTACCAGACCCTTCTTCTAAGCATCCATGATGCTGTAATTACTGCAGTATGTGGTGTAGCATTGTCATGTTGGAAAATGCCTTTGAGCATTGATGGTGTCTTTCCAGATATGTGAGCTGCCCATGCTACACACACTAATGCAACCCCGTACCATCAAAGATGCAGACTTCTGAACTGAGCACTAATAACAACTTGGGTCGTCCTTCTCATTAATCCAAATTACATGGCGTCCCTGATTTCCATAAAGGACTTCAAATTTTGATTTGTCTAACAACATAACAGTATTACACAGTCACAAATTGAACACTTTAAATTGCCACAGTCCATTTTAAATGAGCCTTGGCCCAGAGAATATGTCTGCACTTTTGGAACTTGTTTTAATCCGGTTTCTTCTTTGAACTATAGGGTTTTAGACAGCAACGGCGAATGGCGCAGTAAATTGTGTTCACAGATAATGTTCTCTGGAAATATTCCTGAGCCCATATTGTGATTTCCAAAACAGACGCATGCCTGTATGTGATGCAGTGACGTCTAAGGGCCTGAAGATCACGGGTACCTATGGTTTTCCAGCCTTGACTCTTATGCACAGAGATTCTTCCATATTCTCTGAATATTTTTATGATATTATTCTCTGTAGATGATGTTATGTTTAAAATCTTTGCAATTTTACACTAATTCCTTTCTGATATTGCTCCACTTAGGGGGATTGGTGATCCTCTTCCCATCTTTACTACTCCAAGATGCTATTTTCATAACCAGTCATGTTAATGACCTGTTTATTCTTATTCTTTTTGTACCTTTAATTTGTCCAGCCTCTTATTGAGTTATTACCTAGTTACTGGTATGAGCATTTATTAACATCTGAGAATATGGGATGCTTTTGCAAAAATATTTCTGCTATATGTCGTTTGCTTTGCACTAGCTGCTTGCACATTAATAACTTGCTAGGTGTCATATCTCATATCTGCATTCTTTACGTGCACATAGTTTATATAGATTATATAGAAGTTAAATATTTGTCTAAGGAAGAAGGTAAATTTATAGAGAGCACATTTTGAATCCTCTTTATTCTTTAAATTCAACATCGTTATTCCACAATACAGGGCATCGTGGGGGCGCAGTGGTTAGTGATCTTGCCTCACAGCAAGAAGCTTCCAGGTTTGATTCCTGGTATCTAGGTTTGTTCTTTGATTATATATTATCTCCTATTTTAAGTGAAACTCCAGTTTTGAGAACTTTTGATGCTTTTATATAGAATTTTCTTTCTTTTTTTTTTTTTTTTATATAGTAATTGTGCCTGATTTTGTCCTGTGTTGCAGCAGAGTAATATCTGCCTAACCTTGTGCATATTTAATGTGGGTTTTATGTCGCTACCTTTCCATGGTGGAGAAGGTTAAATGTTCATACGAATCTGAGAGCAATACCGTCTAGAGCTATACTCCTAGCAGGGTCACCCGTGAACGGTAAGATCAAATAGGAGGTTCCAGACAGAGTGATCACAAACCCACTCATGGGAACAGATTTGTGGGCTGCAGAATGGTTCTTAAATACATTATTTTCCACAATGAGGTGAATGCCGGGTTCAGCTTAGCACAGCGTCGCATTGACTGCAGGGCATAGATAAGGACACTCAGTCAGTCTATTTTTTTCTTTAGAACACTAATGGTTACTGTCTCATCCATGCAGCCAACGATCACGAGGAGATATGGGCATATAGCATGACATGGCATTATGTCATATCAGCATGAATAATGAATGTATATGCTATACATGTATGTATAATAATATTTCAGCTATTATAAAATATATATATATAATAAAAGTGTTTACAAACACTATATCGATAACATACACACAAATCACATGCATTCAGTAGAATTTGGGAAGGATTGCACAAATTCAGGTGAACCTCATCTTGTTGCTGCCACAAACATCACATGTCTAACAGGATAATGGTTTCAGTGATTATTGATTATATATAGTGATTATTCAGTAATCATACAGAAGTTGCATTTAGAGTACAGACAAGTGGTTTATTGTAATTGATAAACAACTATTAATATACTTTAATATTGTTTTCATACTGTTTTATCGACAGCACATCCTTGCATTACAATATTCATTCATTTTAATGGTTAGTTACAAACAGCTGTATATAACACAATGATCACTTGTACACCAATGCAAATTGATATCTGTGTTATTGCTATGATAATTTATATTTGTTCAGATTTTACTAAGTAAAATCATCAGGAGTAAACTAGTGATGTGTGACAGGACAGTTCATTGTTGGCATCATGCTGTCTCATCTAATGTGTGAGGTCAGCTTCTTATACAATGCACGTACATATCGTAATTTATAAATCGAATTCATGCAGTGTATTCCGGTCCTAGTTCTATATGTCTATAATGTCTTGTAAATTCTACTAGACCTACAGAACAAAATATTTTTTCAACATTTGCATACAGCCAACACATCCTATTTGATTCAAGCATTCTAGCTCACAATTTAAACACAAAATGGATTTTTTAGCACTCGTATAAGCAATGGCATAAATCTTCAAAAATTCATAAACATATGCGGTTATAAATATAAAGTTATTCTTTGTCCAGATTTATGGTATTAATTTGTGCCGTTATTGTCCCACAGTTGCAGACATGGATGCCTTACTGAGCTTGCAGAATGGTCTCATTGGAAAACTGAGGAATGAGTGCCAGACACTTTGTTCAAATATAGAACAGCTGACCCAGTCTAAGAGGCGAGTAATGCTCAATATATTTGCCATAATGCACACGGCTAAATCCATGTCTTTCACTTCCATGTTTGTATTATCATCTTATAAAAGACCTATTGAGCTGAAGATCTGTGTTGAAATATTGTATAACATGCGGCTCTGTCCCTGTTAGGGATGCTCTGATATTCTGGGCTAAGTTTCAAAGTTTGTTTGTCACATATAAACAGTGTATGTGGAATCCATACAGAATAAAGGTTAATGAAATATATATATGTATATATATACATATATATATATTTATATATATATGTATATATATATATATATATTGTTTTTTTTTTCTTCTGCTGGTTCTTTTTAAGCTCATATCAGTCATTTGCAAATGCTAAATAAATTCTACCTCTAAATGTTTGCCAGATAAGTGACTTCATATCCTGTTTACATTTTTTCCTGATTCTATGCCATGGTTTCATATGATGTGACACAATATGCGCTTGAAACATAATGCAGAGCTGTGAGCAGTGTTATCCAGAGCCTTGCATCCTGACCATGCCCATGTCTCAGTCAGGGATCTGTTGCTGTATGCTGGCACATGACAGTCTGTCCTGGGTCCTGGCACTGTTCTGCGCCTATCATGTGTGCCTCTCACCTCAGGCCTCTGGGGTAGTCAGCTGTTAAAACAGCATAAAGCGCATTACTCACATAGCAGCCTGCAATCTGCCATGGTCAGCCATCCCAGCTTGGGAAGGTACACACAGCTTCTCTTTGCTTTCTCTATTTTCCCATCCCCCATTCTGCTGACAAATCAAGGAGACAAAACCGATTAAACAGATTTGTGCTATTTGGTTTGAATTACAATATACAGTTTATTAACACCGGTGTACAAAGAACACCAGTTCTGCCAAGCGAACTTAAGAAAGTAAACAAGATAATGGAGGACATGATATCATAGACCTGGACCTAGATCTGGATATCACTTCTCAAGCCTTTTTTTGCCTGAAAGAACCTTAGTTACAATTCATACTATACCTTTCAATAATTTGTAAACATAAACATGGCCTTGAATTGGAATATTCTCATAAGAGTATTTCAGCTGATTGAACCACATTAATACGGCAGTAGAACTGATCAACACATTGAAAACACAGTCTGTGGTGGAATTATACCAGCACAGCTTCTGTAGTAGATACACATTTCAGCTTGTTGCAGCCAGTTATATGCATTTATGTAATTCATTTACCAAAAAGCAACTCATTAAGTGTAAAAAGAGTTTTATTTGTTTGTTTGTTTGTTTGTTTAGTTGTTTTATTTAAGACTGCCTGTCTGATTAGTGTTCATTTGATCGGTTGAGAAACAATTTAATCGTGAAAATATTTGTGATAAGAGCATGACATTCTCACATAAAAACTGTATCACTCCATGGATGCGATGCCAATTAATGACATATACGCACAAAAGACATATTTGTTTTGTATTTGTGTTATACTAAATGTACAATTGTGGGTCGGTTTGGCCAGACTGTGGAGACAAATATAAGACAATAATATGTTTTGCTGCACATTCTTGTGAGAATGAGCAAGCAGCTAAAATATTCATTTAAGTTATATACTCAGTGTTCTTTATCACAGCTCAGCTATGCTTAGCCTTGTGTTTAACTTTATCTATTTTAATATGTTTTTATAATTACGGAACAGCCTCCTTAACTTACAAATTCACTAATTTAGCTCCCTTTATAGGGAAAAATACACCATTTATCCTTCCATGTCTGGTGCACTACAGTTAGCATGAAATAAACAACTCATGGAGATACGCAGCTGAATCTGAAGCTAGCAACTTCACTCCTACTGACAAGATAGTAAATCAAACTGCGTGTGTACCACAAGAACACGCTGTATGTTTTTGATAGTTTGAGTTCCCTTTGTGAGGAACTACTTTTTGGCAGAAGATACTGGCAGTATTAAAGCATATTCAGTATGAATTTTAGGGGTTCTGTAAATTAATTTTTTTTATTCACTTTGTAAAAATCTGTTGTAAAGCAGTAGAACACTAGAGGTCACGTGGAATTTTATGTACACAAGTTTGTGAACCCTTTAAAGCTTTCTGTATTTTTCTGAATACATTTAACCTCAAAACCTCTGTACACAGGCGCTAAAAATGATAAACTTTGCTTTATGTATCTGGTGTGTCCCCTTTGTGCAGCAATTACTAAAGCTAAATGTTTGTGTTAATTTACGATTAGCTTTTGAACTGGTCTCCAATCTAACTACATTCGGCTTGCAGTCCATTTGTAATTGGTGCCCAGAAAATTGAAAAAACATAATAGAATATAGCACGCATATGAAATTTTGACCTAAATGACTGTTAAGTTAGTTTTAGCACTAGTTTTAAACAAGACAGCTTCTTCAACAAATGAGAAATAAATAAAAAAAACATTAAAATAGCAGAACTAATGAAATGCAAGATCCCAAGTGAGAAAATCTGAAAATTTCAAATGCAATCAGAAACTTAATGCTTCACTTAAATAGAGGTGACTCTTTGCAAAATTTACCAACATTTGATTCATTTTGCTAATATACTAGAGGTGAGGGGATATAGTAGCGTGTGTCCCTCGTATATTTTTCTGTATGTGGCCTGTATGCATTCTAAATACATTCAGGATAGGTTAATTGCTGTCTTTAAATTGCCTGTTAGAGTGTGAATGTGTGTGTAAGTGAGTGTGTGTACGTGCCCTGTGATGGTTTGGGCACCAGCATCCCAGTGATAGTAAAACTAGGATAAGGGGTATAGAAAATTGATGAATGTACCTCACAAATGCGCTTCTGGAAGAATGGTCAAAAATTCCTTTAAGCACACTCCTAGAAGAGTTGAAGCTGTTCTAGCTGCAAAGGGTGTATCGGCATCATATTGAACCTTATGGATTAGCTCATCTTGTGATACACCAGCGCAAACTGGTCACAGGTATATTTGCTTAGTTTGCAATTTAAAACGTGTTCCACTGTGGCTTGGTAAGTCTGGTTTAGCATCAAGAGATGTGCTAGCCTGGATTTCCAAATTTGCGGCTATGTGCATTTCATTGGGGTCTTACTATCTTACATAGAGAAAACAATGCTTCACTGTCCATTTGGAATACTTTTGCAGTTCAGTTATATATAACTAAATAATGAACATTTCTGTAAAGTATCATTTGAAAAAATGTACAGTGGGGAACATATTAGAACACCTCTACATTTATTTCTATTTAAAATGGCTAAAATCAAATATAGATGCACATTATTAAAACTACTAATCATGCACGAAGGAGCCTGGCCTTATTTAAACCTTAGACATTTAGTTTGGTATGCTCCTCACACATATCCTCCTGGTTAAAGTGTAAGTGAACGCCCATGGGGTGATCGAAAGAGATGTCTGAGGTCATCAAAAAAAAAATGTAATTAGTCATTCCACATTCTGCAATCAACTGCCAAAATGTTCATATTCGGCCGTTCAAGCAAGTTCGCCCTGAGAGCAAAACACATGATACAAAAAGAAGTCTCCAAAAACCTTAAACTGGCTTCACAGGACATACAGCAGCCACTTTAACTTTCTTGGAAGGTGTAAAGGAGGAAACATTTGCTTTCTAAGAAAAATATGATGGCCAGACTGATAATAAAATTTTTGACACTATAACAGAGGAAATCTTTGACGTAAACCAAATACAGCATTCCAAGAACAAACCTCATACCAACTGTGAAACATGTAGGTGGAAAATCATGGTTTGGGGATGGATTTTTTCAGAAGGACCTGGCCAGCTGACATCACAGAAACCACCATGAAATCCATAGTGTATCAGAGGGTGAAACATGTGAGACCATCTGTAAAAAAATATAGCTGAAGTGGAACTTACAGCATGAAAACGACCAAAAACACACCAGTAAATCCACCAAGGATTGGCTGTTGGACTGATTCTTGTGTTAAACTGACATAAATATATTATTTTGTTTCTGTATAACTTTTAAATAACTTGCCTCTCATTTAAAACTGATGGCAGGCTGTTAATCTTGAAATGCTAAATGCAAATGGAAGAAGATCCTGCAACGGCACCTGGCATCTTGCCTCACTGCAACAAAAATGCAAAACTCTTCCAGTGTGAAAGCCACCTAAGAAATAGAGAGTCCTGGAATTGTGGAGTCAAAGCCCAGATCCCATTGAGATGCTGTGACTTGAAACAGGGTTTACATGCATGAAACTGCTCAAACCCCTCTCACAGCTGAAAGAATTCTATGGTAAACCTTTCTCAGACCGATTTGAAGCATCTCACTGAATATATTTCTAACTATTAGTGGTAGGTATTCTCAGTTACTTACTTTATTTTCAAGAGATAAATTAAAACAATATTAGAAATTGTTATTTGAAGCTGAGGACTTTCATTTTGACAGTTTTCTGATATAATTTGGAATTTATTGTTCCATCATTTGACGGCACGGTGGCTCAGTGGATAGTGCTGTGGTCCCACAGTAAGAAGGTTCAAGCCCCGGGTGGGGCGACTCTGGAAATATCTGTGTGGAGTTTGCATGTTTTCCCCATGTTCCCCTGTGGGTTTTCTCCCGCATTCTAAAGATATGCAGGTTAATTGCTGTCTCTAAATTGCCTGTTAGAGTGTGAATGTGTGTGCACATGCCCTGTGATGGTTTTGGCACCAGCATCCCAGTGATCCTAAAACTAGGATTAAGGGGGTGTAAGAAAATTGATGAATGTTCCATCATTTTCCTCAATAAGTAAATGAATGAGTCCAGTCTTTTTGTCTGATTTGTTTTATTTGGTTCTCTTTAAATATTTGTAGGACTGTATGTAGGACTGTAAGTTCGTCCTTGTGCACTTTGGTAGTACAGAATTGTATGTTGTAAGCATGTATTTGACAAAAGAGCTTAGTATGAAATGGTACGTCTCTTCCGTCTCATCAGTGTGTGATGTAATCAATATCCTGTTTGGATTGCTTCAGTTTGCTCTGGTTTTCAGACTACATGTTAGTTGTGAAAAGTTCTTAAATTAGAAATTAGAATACTTTCAAAAATACCAAAGAAACGTTTTAAAGAATTTTAAAGAAAAATACTTAAATAGTTGGTATTTTCCAGCACATTTTACTTACATTGAAAATAGACTGGCATTAATGATCAGATCGATACTTGAGTAATTCGCTCCAGGAATCAGTCAGTATGTCTGCAGTTAATGCTGCTGGCTGAGTACTGGCTTCCCTGTGACCCTCACTAGGATTAACTGGTTGTAGAAAATGAATAAATGAATGAATGAAAGTTAGAAATATACTGAGATGGCTAAAGTAGCACAAGCGTCACATATTAAATATACAGCACAAATATTCACTAATGAGTGCAAATCAGAAATAAATAGTCGCATTGTTTTTGTTTATGAATTTAAGATTAAATTTCAATAATAGCAAAGAAACAAGTGTAAATAAATTCAGAAACTTGTTTTTGTTGTAATTATTATGTAATAATTAAATGCACTATATATAAAGTTGAATTTATTATTGTTATTGTTATTGTTATTGTTATTATTATTATTATTATTATTATTATTATTATTATTATTATTATGTAATTATTAAATGCACTATATATAAAGTTGAATTTATTATTGTTATTATCATTATTATTATTATTATGTTGGGGTGTTTTTTCTATACTGATCCCCATAGTTCACCACATGAGTAACTGTGAGCCTCAGTACATTTTTTTTGACCTCTTCATAGTGTTTATTCTTTTTTATGTTAAAGGTGTCGTTTTTTTGTATTTTAAATAATAAATCACATCCCTGACCCCTTTTACTGTTGGTATCTGTCGACATGTTCAGGAGCTGATGAGTCAGGCAGCTCAAATACTCGGCTCTGTGGACTTCCTGGGCAATCCCATGGGCTTGTTGAACGATGTTACAGAGGGCATGTCCGAACTCATCAAGCATGGAAATGTCGGAGGATTGATCCGCAATGTAACGCACGGCGTCTCCAACTCGGCTGCTAAGGTAATAATCTGAAACTTGTTGATTAGTTGAAATACACCGTGTGGCCAACGGTTCAAGGAAACTACAAACGTGTGGCAAAATTGTGGACGCGCACGATGTGTTTGTATGCTGTGGCATTAAAAGTTCAGGTTACTGGAACAAAACGGCTCGAAGCACGGCTCAAGGGACACTGGAAGAAATCAAATGTCCTATACTGGACACTGGAATGCTGAATGTATTCAAGGACATCTTGCTCAACAATATTGCTCAGTCTCACTAATGAGGGTGTGGGAATATTTTCGACTAGATGGCTGATGGTGGTTTGCCCGTTTAACCACAAGGGTGGCGGTTGTTATAAAAGGGCGGTTGAATCTGTAATGGCGTCTCCAATTTTGACCGTATAGTGTCTTTTTTTACAAACATTGCAGCTTTTTTAGAGTCTCAGAGTGTTTCCTGTCCATTCTTGTGTGTTTTATGTTTGATTCTTGTTTATAATCGTGCAATAATTTACACGAGTCGGTTCAGTGAGTCGGTTCAGTGAGTCGGTTCAGTGAGTCGGTTCAGTGAGTCGGTCCAGTTTCTGTTTAAAAACAACAGTGAGGTGTTTATAACAGAATATTGACACATCATCTCTTTTATCATTTGCTTTTAATGATTATTTTTATTAGTGAAAGTGATCTATAAGTGATATATACACTCAGGTGAAGTGGGCACACGTGGCCGGAGTGGTAAGCAGACTCCAAAGTGCCTGGGGAGCAAGGGCAATTCAGCCGTATGACTAGGGCCTTCTGGTCACAGGGTCTGTTCCTTAACTACAGCTACAAGCCTACAACTGCCCCATGTGGTGGTAACATTTCTAAATATCTAGACAAAATGAAAGTAAAAAGACATGAAAATCATAGTCATACTGTGTGTGTGTGTGTATGTGTGTGTATGTATATATATATACACACTATATTTCCAAAAGTGGGCGGCATGGTGGCGCAGTGGATAGTTCAATCCACGGGTGGGGCGACCTGGGAATTT
>JAOUQT010000036.1:6146126-6158174 GCA_025769995.1 Xyliphius kryptos
AAGGAAAAAGCAAAAAAGGATTTTTAGATAATACAAAGTAAATAGTACAATAATTAAAACTAAATGTACATATACATTAAAAAAAAAAAAATCCAAATTTGCATTTTTAACATTTCTCTCTTTTATTCAATGTAATAAAAAAGCCCTACATATCCATTTTGAGTCCTGCATTGTTCTCATGGCTGTCTGATGCTTTAGCTAAATTCTAAAATCCATTATGTAATTCCTCTACTAGGGTCATGGGGGTGTGGGGGGGATGTGGGTGTGGTCCCATGCCCCATGCCCATCCAGGGAGAACATCTGGGCAGATACACCCCGGACAGGTCGCCAATCCATCGCTGGGCACCCACTCTGACATCCACACACACACACACACACACACACACACACACACACACACACACACACACACACACAAAATACAGGGCAATTTGGAGCATTCAATTTACCTTCATGTTATTGAAGTGTGGGAGAACCCGGAGGAAACCCATGCAGACACAGTGAGAACATGCAAACTCCACCCAGAAAGGGATTTAAACCGGGAATCCCCAGCACTGAGAGGCAAATGTGCTAACCACTAAGCCCCCGTGCTGCAGAATTAGGGGGATTTCCAACAAAATTTGATTACTTTACCAATTTTTTTATTAAGTAGACCTTTTTTAATATAAATAGATTGATTATATACACAGCCTGTATCTTAGTGTCCTATATGTCTGTCTGGTCCATTACGAAGCATTGGTCCTCACAAGGTTCTCTTAAAAGAAAATAATACCAAAGATTTTTTTTGCCACTCTTGCACTGTCTTGCTCTTTGGGCATTAAGGCTTAAAACATTATGCTAAATAAAGATGTTTTAATACAATGCACTATTGTAAAAAGCACTATACAAATAAATAATTTTGCATTTATTGTTGTGAATTATGTGTCGTCATAATTAACTGTACTGCGTATGGGCCTACTACACTAAAAGACTCCTTCAGTAAAGTATTAGAGGTGTAAACAATCATACTTGCTACACAAAGTGTCACGGTGCCAATATGATCTGAAATAGATAAGGATTGATAATGAAATTAATGTTCCTATTATAAAACGTATTAACATGAATGATTTTAAATTGTAGCAGATTGTGCAATTAAACAGGGTGAGGTCGATCAGTAGTAGGGTGTTGGGTTAGCAATCCAAAGGTTGGGGGTTAAAATCCCAGGTCCACTAATGTGACCAATGTGGGTCCTTGAGCAAGACCCTTAATCCGAATTACTCAATGGATTCTGTGTGTAACCCTGTGTACTGAACCCAACTATTAAATGGCATACTTGTAGGGCACTTTGAATAAAAGTGTCTGCTAAATGACCAAATATCTTAAATTGCTCAGCTCCATTCTGAACAGATTCCTACATAACGTGTTTAGTGACGACAACGTGTCACATTTACATTTAGTTATTTAGCGGACACTTTTATCCAAAGCGACTTACAGGTCTCCCAACACAGGGTTGAAACAGGACCCTGGAGCAATGATGGTTAAGGATCTTGCTCAAGGACCCACATTGGTAACTTCAGTGGACCTGAGGTTTGAACCCCCAACCTTCTGATTGATAGTCCAACACCCTAACCACTGAGCTACCACTCACCTGTCACTGATATTGAATATTGTTTAAAAATGGTATAACATTATTATTATTATTATTATTATTATGCAAAGTTTTTATTATTTAGTTTTTTACCATCTTAAGTGTTTTCACGAATGGGTTTGCATCTACAATGCAGAAATGTGCAAGGTGAAATATGACTGCTTTTGAGTTTGTTTGCTTTGTTTACTGTAGGTGTCTATGAAATAATCAAGTTCAAGTCATTCATTTATACAGAGTTTTTTACAACAGTGTGCCATCACAAAGCAGCTTTACAGAGTTCAAAGCCTAAACCCCCAAAGAGCAAGCCGAAGCAACAGTGGAAAAACTCTGTTGCTTATAGTTTATGGTGTCGATGTGGTTGCATTCACCTAACTAAACGATTACATATCGGTTCATGTGGGTTTCTGGACATCAAAGAAAGTATGAGTGAATTAATTAATCATTTCAATAAATTCTGCCAATTATACCCTTATTCCGTTATTATTACAGCTTTTATCACACAATTCTATCAAGCTGTAGAGCACAAACAAAAAAACAAAAAACTAAGTACTCAAAGCTTATGTAGAAATATAGCTTGAAAAAAACACTGGAATTTTTCTTTGGTTTTGACATTTAATCCAATTAAACCACTGCCTCCAGCTAACTTCTTGAGCACTAGTCATGCAGCTTCCTGTTATTGATCTTCTGTTTGCTTGGACAGGCGTCATCATCTCCTGTATTGGCCTATGCAATTAAAAATGATGACATCTTAGAGGGAGCATTGCTTGTGAGTCAGCAGTGTAAAC
This sequence comes from Xyliphius kryptos, assembly GCA_025769995.1. Taxonomy (NCBI): domain Eukaryota; kingdom Metazoa; phylum Chordata; class Actinopteri; order Siluriformes; family Aspredinidae; genus Xyliphius; species Xyliphius kryptos. The sequence continues at coordinate 6,148,539 of JAOUQT010000036.1, forward strand.
AGCAGTAGACTGAGCACACAGCCCTGAGGGGCTCCAGTTCAGAGTGTGGTGGTGCTGGAGGTGATGATCTTAATTCTGACCGACTCTGGCCTTCCTGCTAGAAAAGTCCAAGATCCAATAGCATCCGGAGGCATTCATGCTCGACTTGTCCTATATCCTTCAGGTGGGACGGGAACAAAACCAGGAAAAAGGGGGTGAAAATCAGGTAATCTTTCATTGGTTGTAGCGATAGGCAGGGACTCAAGAATAAATGGGAGCATGTTTGAGACATTTTGTCTCTCAGAACATCAGGAAAGAGCGTTATGTCATGTGCTGTAATGGTCTCCACTTCATGTGCTGTGTGTTTTTGGCTACATAATTGAGCCTTTTCATAATTTTAGCAGCATTTTAGTGTTCAACCTTGGATTTTCTTTAGAGCATGTGTTCTTTCACATAATGACGTCAGCCATGCGCTTTATATAATCGCTTACAATATACGCCTTAGTTTTAGTGTAGACAACAAATAGTTGCATTCTTTCTAAATGTATCACAGTCAGTGTGATTAAAACAGTCCTGAAGTAGTGTAGCTGAGATGAGGGCAGAACTTAGCCCTGGATGCCCTGAGAACATGGTTGAGAGCGATAACCTTTGCAATTTCACATGATCCTGTTTATGATTTGATTAAAGTAGCTAATAAGGAATAACCATTCTACTTGTAGCAGTGTCTAATGCAATATGCCACATTTAATGTCTAAATTTAATGTGATTTTTGCCTTTCTTTAACTCGCTTCCATAAAAGTCAATGTTAAATGCGCCAGTTTTTATATCTCTGAATGTATAGCAATGATATTTTTAGTTTCCATTCATCATATATTAAATTTACATATTAAAAAAACGCTTAGTGCTTAAATGTTCATCCCTTTATCATTGTGGCTCTTTATTTTCTCAATGCTTAAAATCTAAAAGCCCCAAATGATGCAAACCATATACAAGTTTCTGATTGCAAATGGTGTCATTTCAAATCAACTAAGCTGAATGCATGTCTAAACTACTTTCAAGTCAGCTGAAATAAGAAGGATAAGAGTGGGAGAGAGACGGTGTGAGAGAAAGAGAGAGAGAGTGAGTAAGTGAGTGAGTGAGCACAAGCATCACAGCAGCTGGTAGCTATGGCTGCACATCACGCAAGCCTGAGCGTCCACAGATGCTCATCCAGATTGCTGCTAGAGGCGCGTCACCAACAGACAGTGACTAGCCGCACGCTGACATCTGTAGGAGATTATGGTGAACAGAGCCCCACTCCACAAAGCGCAGTGCTTGCGGCTCTCTTAATACTGCCATGCTGTTGTTTTGTTATGAGAGAGGTGAAAGTTAGCAGCATCTCTCTCCCTCTGTGCTCTCTATTTAAAAACTCCTGTTTTCTGCAACAATATGACCTTGTGACAGTGTAAAAGCAAAAAAAGCTTCTATTGTTTTATAGTGGACAAGTGCATGCTCATTTAGACTTATATGTGGGATGTGTGGATTTTGCCAGCTCTTACATTTTATAGGGTGGAATAAAGAATTGCATAGTTATGTTGTTGTGTAAATGTGTATTGGTACAGCCGGATTTCTTGGTTTTTAAGTTGTACTTATCATGTTGCCCTGGTGATTCATTCATTCATTATCTTCCGCTTATTCCTTTATGAGGGTCGCGGGAGGAAGGGTTCCCTATGTCCATCCAGGGAAGACGTCTCGGGCGCTGGGCAGATACATCCAGGACAGGGCGCCAATCTAACGCTGGGCGACCTGGTGATTATTTACAAAAAAAAAGATGTTGCAAGAAAAATTGACTTTGTTTCTGAATGGTCAGGACCACCACACATCAGATATTATTTTGTTGGTGAATGAATTTTGGTTCAGGCGGCATGGTGGCTACATGGTTAGCACATTCCGTGCTTGAGTTTCCATGTTCTTCCCATGTCCGTATGGGTTTCCTCCGGGTTCTCCGGTTTCCTTCCACAGTCCTAAAAACCATGGCTTCAAGGTGAGTTGAATGCTCTAAATTGCCCCACATAGTGTGTGAGTGAAGGTGTGTTTGTGTGAATGAGTGTGTGCCCAGCGATAGATTGGCACTCTGTCCTGGGTGTATTTGCCCGACGCCGATGGGCATGGTGAATCCCCATGCAACCCTCATAGAGGATTAAAGCAGAATAGAATGAAGGAATGAATTTTTGTTCAGCTAGGACATTGATTTGCTGGTGATCTGTTATTGTGGACTGAAATGAAAGAATCAGACACAGTAGTCATGCAGGATCTTTAAACACCCAGGTATAAATGGTTCAGCCCTCCTGGTCTGCTCTGGGGTGCTTCAACTGTGTTTTAATAGAAAAACATCAAACAGGGTACTGTCTGTATACGTCTTGCTGGTGTTGCTAAAGTTGCTGTCCGTTTACTTTGCACTTTTATTTTAGTGTGTCAGCCTAAAGATGTAATCAAACACATGACCACCACTTCAGTGTCACTGCAATGCTTTGAATGATGCATTATTTGTATTTTATCTGATCCATGAAGAAACTGTGAGGGTTCTGACAGTTAAAGAACAAACGAAATTGGACCGACAAAGACCACATTCTGTATTATACAACAAAAAATCTATTTATATGGTGGCGTTAATTAAGTACACAATCGGTGTAAAAGAAAGGAGGTGTATATAAATTGACCAGAGCAAATTTAACCCCAAACTGTTTGAAGCAGAATGAGATAAATATTTTTGTAAAATTTAAAGGTGTTTTAAAAAACTGAAATTAATTTTAAAGGTAAATTTAAATTTTAATTTACCTTTAATTTTAATTTTAAAGGTAAATAATTGGGATTCAATTATTAGCTGGGTGGCATGGTCACCTCTCAGGGGTGGGGATTCCTGGTTTGAATCCCAATCTGAGTTTCCATGTTCTTCCCGTGTCTGTGTGGGTTTCCTCTGGGTTGTCCAGTTTCCTTCCACATTACAAAAACATGGATTCAAGGTAAATTAAATGCTCTAAATGCCCCATAGTTTGTCTGTTTGTGTGGCTGTGTGTGAGTGAGTGTGCCCAGCGATAGGTTGGCACCCTGTACTAGGTGTATCTGCCCAGCGCCTAAGATGCCTATGACACTTTATTTTGCATCTAAAGTGAACAGGACAGATGTTGTTGATGTGGAACTGTGTTCTGTAAAACAAATAATGTTGACTGTGATGCCATTCAAAATTGTCCTAACCAAAGGTGCATTCGGATTGAGGTTGGCAGCCTTGTACCGTGGCTGTGCAGCATTGTGCTCCCTTTACACTCTCAGTGGTACAGATGATGTTCTTTCCTTCTTAATGTCAGACTGATTATTTTCTGCACAGCCTCCTTTCTGTCTTCTGAACTTCTAGATTTTCATGATGTATACTTAGATACCAAACCAGCATTTAAAAAAAATACTGTCATTAATATGACTTTCATCTTCTGTGCTTTTGGCATTGGTCCATTTTCTTTACAAAATTGTTATTATTAATGTCTGTTAGATGTAGAATTCAGTATAATGTTTCTGCAGGTGTCCTATGTTGTATTTATTCTTCACAGTGAACCGTTGCACTCGGCGCTCAGCTGAACTCTGATTCCATTTCATTCTTGTTCTCAGTTACCAGCGGAAAGGAGTGAAGCTCATCCAACAATGTGACGATCTCTTCTGCTTGAAGGAGTTCATTCGATCACCGGCGTCACTGCTGCTTCTGCTCGCAGAGATCATGAGGAATTTTGCTACAGTAAGAAGTGAGTGTGAGTTTGTGCGTGTGATGGCTGCAGGGGTCCATGTGACATCACGGTCCATACTGCACACACAGCAGCAGTGCTGGCTCTCTTACTCACCCACACACACGCACACATACACATTCGATCCTCTATGATACAAATAGAGTTGGAAGATTTTTAAAGAGCCACCAGGTTTGGATTTCTCAGGGTTGGTTATTTGGTCATGAATTTTATTTTGTAATTCTAAAGTTTTAAAGGTGTGTATGCAGAGTATTTATTGTTGAATTGTCATGTTAATAAATGCAATACAATGCATTGTAAAAAAAAAAAAAACTATCAATTTCTACAATTATTTCCACATTTGTTCAAAAACATTTCTAATAAAATAATAGCATAGTTTTTGGAGTAGAAATCTGAGACCCATTAACAGAGGGCGAGGATTCTATAATTGTTAAACTCAGTGGATGCTCTGTTGGTTCTTGTTACCTTGTTAATTCCTTAACAAGCTGCAGGCTTGTGTTCTGCACCTGCTTTTTTAAAAAGTACTTCACGCCTTTTTGAGGAACTATTTTGTGGCCCCAAAACACCCTTCATGAGTCAATACAGTTTAGTGTATATTCCCTTATTTTAGGCAGCATCTCTTTATCAAAACCACAATATATGAATTCATATGGATTACAGATTAACGTAATGGTTAATAATCTAAAGGTGGAAAGAGAAGCGGTACAATTAATCATCAATAGACATGAACATAGAATTTCTTTAATACAATAAGAGGATTCCATGTGCAGATTCTAATAGTTTCAAGGTCATATTGACAATAAGTGCTTCAAAGAGAAGCCAGGAGGACCGAGTGTGTGCAGATCGACAGTGTTTTATTTAAGCAGTCTGTAAGAAGGAAAATAATGTGCATCCCTATCATATACATTTACATGTAAAAATACTAAAGATGTTCAGTGTACAAAAAAAAGAGTCTTCATAGATCAGCATTTTACACCATTGTAGGCTATGGTTTATGAAGTAAACTTTCTTTTTAGTCATCAAATATAATAACCAGTAATACATTTCTGATTCTGTTTTTTTTTTTTTTGGATCAGGTCCCTTCTGCATGAACTTCTTAATCACATGTCTGGATCTTAACATGGATCTAATGGCCGAGCTAGCAAAGGGCAGGGAGGGTCACCAATTCTAACGCTACATGAATGTAAAAGTCATCCTAAGAGTTTATTCTTTTTTTTTTTTCTTCCTTATCAGCATTGGTCTGTTTTTATTTTTAAATAAATACTTTACAATTCATGCTTGTTCATAATACACTACCAGGAGTAAGATAACAAGAAAGTATGTTGTACTGTACAAACAGTAGCAGCAGTGTGTGTGTTGAGGTTTAAAGAGATTTCTGAGAGACCCTGCAGTAAGTAAGAACGGACCCCCGTTTGCTCACACTGCCAGAACCAGGTTTGTTTCATCACTCTGGAACTGGGGAAGGCCACTAGCTTTGAACCATGAGGCCTCGCTGCCCTTCCCACTGGGTTGCCAGGTGTAAACATAACTGTTTTATTGTAGTCCATCAGTGAGCGGATTAGTGACAGTATTTGCTGAAGAGGTGCCAGTGGTCCAGTCCTACTTTTTGGAGAACTAGTGCTCATGAGGAAAGAGGTGTGGAAAGTGAGCCTGTCACAGTGGCACCATAGCAAAACTCCTGGCAGTGTCTCACCACATTCACAGCATTACGCTTTACAAAGCAAAATTACATTACTACAAAAAAAAAAAAAGAAAGGAAAAAAAAAACATGGTTAAGGGAATGTGTGCTTTCAAGTACATGTTTTTTTCTTTTTAAAGCAGGGACCTTTGTTTTAGATTAAGCTGTACTATACAAAAAAGAGCAATGGGTGTGAAGGTGCTTCTTTACTCGATTCAAAGCAGGTTTACGATTATGGAACTTCAAAAAAGTGTATAAGGTGTAAGGTCTTTTGGCCCTTTTTTTGGGAACCGGAGTGCAGTTTGAACAGAGCACACTGTATTACCAGTGCCGTCCTTTGCATGCAAGATTCCACCGCACACCGCCACCTCTCTCTGCTTTGCATTCCTCACAGAAAGAGTCTGGACCACGAGACTCGACACACGTGCATATACAGAGGAACATGTCACAGTGGGTTTCGACGCGACGACAAATTCAATTGCGATGCCACTCATCAGTGGAAAAGCAGCTGCACGATACAAACGAACAAGAAAACACGACCTCAACTGCCCTTGTTTAGAGAAATCAAAGAAACAAGTAGAATTTTGACGTCCAACGTCAAACTCAAATGCTGAGCAAATTTCAAGTGAAATTAGTCAAATAAACATTAAGAAAAAAACATCAACCTCTCAGTGTCAATCGATTAAGACATCTAATGACAACAAAATCCATGTGCTGGAAGACACAAGTGCTTGTGATTTTCAGGATCACCGTTTTAATCAGTTTTAACAATATGAACCATAATTACTGGAACGCAGTCTGAAGCTCATCAACTTGAGAAGAAACCATCATGGCAGTTTGTACAACTTCACAATCAGTGAGTTCACTGTTCTGATACACTTCCTCTGACCATCCAGCCAAAAAATGACTACGGTGTGCTTCCTGAGCACATCCTCCACATCCCCCCCCCCCCTCCCAACACCACAGACACTCTGCTCCAGCAGGGCCTACTGTAGTAAAGAGGCACAGCTAAGTCCAATAAACCAACCTGCTCTTGCATTCATAACCTGCATTTTTCAGAAAAGCCTGAAAATCTTTACTACACTGCTGTGCAAAGGTTAACCACAGTAACTCCATTTGTATACAAAACTGAGTTATAACCAAAGCAACCTTCTTATATGTTTGCTTTATAAGAAGGAAGGTTTCAGAGTTTGATTTTTCTTTGCTTAGGAGAAAAAAAACTGCAAAAACATAATGACATAAAGCCATTTCACCCAGTTTTCCCCTCTGTGTGGTTACTGTAGTCAGACTACACCACCTCACATTCACACGTTTGCCTTTAGAACTTCACAGTATTCCGTCGGTATCTCAGATCATGCATCTCACTTGAATACGTCATAACGGATCAACATTCATAATCTTTAATCTAATCCTAAACCTCATTTCCTAAAAGGACCCGCTTAAAGGCTCGAGTTTATAAACCTTTAAAAATCAAGGAGCATTTAAAAGGGTTACACTGTCAATACGTTTAGACCTGATAACGTTATACTTCTTGTTTCTGTCAGGAAACCGACCAAACAATTACATTAAGTCTTCGTTCAGAATGGGCTTAGTCCATGTAAATGAACCGTATTGGCTTGCTCTATGGATCACACCTAACTGTAGACCAAACTGAAACAATAAAGGAAATTTAGCACTCAAAATGCGAGCGCGTAGGATTTAGAGTAATTTTGCTGCATCAGTCCATCACATCGATGCAGTTTTTCACGGCTTCTTTCAGTAATGTGCAAGTTAACTAATAATACGGAGATCTCCCAACTCATCTCATTCAACAACAATCGAACCCAAGTCTTACACTAACCTTGTATTTTCTGTCCCATCGCAAAAGCCACCACTTGGGAAAACAAGTGTTGGGTAACAAAACAAACCAACAGTGGGTTTAATACTGCGTAATGAATGAGCACCGGGTACAAACTACCAACCTGAGCAGACTATCGCTGATTCCTGTTAGTGCTTAGCACCCACTAGGATTTTGATGAGTCATCCTGGGGGGTTGGCTGGGTTTTTGACTGACTGAGGAAATAAAAACACGAGCATGTTCTTAGGAATGCAAACCTGATGTAGCTGATGCCAACAGACAGAATGACTTTCTGTTCACACAGCTTCAAACCTACGTGAATCAGTTTCTAACACAACTCTCAGGGAGAAGAGACTGAGACATGCAGCTTACTGAACAGCTACCGAACCTCTGAAAAGATCAGATTTAACAATGATACCTTCTATTACAGATGCAGTTTCAACAGTGATCAGTGTCATAGCATCTCCACACAGGTGCCATATAGATATATTCTCCTGAATTACATTCTTAAGCCATTTGCAGCTGCATCGCTGCCCATCACAGACTCTGGACCGCACTCGTTGTTGCTTTGTTAACTATACAGATGAACCTGTGCTGGGACTTCTCAGTGATCTGCCTACAACAATATCTGTTCATACTAGTGGGAGAGAAACTCAGTGATGGAAGAAGTTTATCAAGATGTTCCCGCTTGATGATGGTCCTTATGTCAAAATGCCATGACGAGGTCGTGGTGAATTACCTGCAACCATGATAACTCAGACGGAACAAGATAAAACAGCTCGCAAAGAATGATCTGGAAACCAGAAAGCCTTCCACACGACTGTGATTAATCGATTCCATATAGAACTTGATTGTTCTGCCAAAATACTTCTCTAACTTGAAACGATGACGGTATCCAAGGTGTCGGGAGCTTCCCAGCTGTATGGCTCAGATTCACAGAAGTATTCAGCTCCAGACCTGAAGAATGCCACTGCTTTTCCCGCTTAACAATGTTTGCTTAGACAGCAAAACTAAAATGCAGTTCCACAGTGAAACAGGCACACGGACTGAGGATCACACCGCCGGGTGTCTGCGTGAGCAGCATTAGTGGTTGGTTCAGTGGTAGACAGGAGTCTTGGCCATATAGATGAGGAGCTGGAGTGAAGCAGGTTTGCAACCTAAGAGTTATGCAGCCTAAGGAGGACGTTTATGGCAGTTTAGACACCACACTCGACAGTTGTGTTAAGTTTTCTTCATATTAGATGCAGAATACGCACAAACATTAATGCTTTAGTGAATCTCAAGCCACACAGGAGTCCTGATCTCTGATCAATATGGAAAGGTGCGCTGCAGCTTCAGTGCAGAGGCATGTGGACATATTTCTGCAAATATCCCAATGCAATAATAATAATAATAATAAATACACACAAAAAAAACCCAAAAAGTAAACAAACTGCACAGTTTTTCTCTTCTCCAGCGACCAACCGCGGGCTGTGACTGCCTGGGGCATTTAAGTGGACTGAACTCTTTGTTCAGTCCGACGTGCAAAATTCCCATTACCCTAAAACCCGAGAGTGTCCCTGAGCTCTCGGTCTAGCTAGAGCATGATGCCAGAGTCCCAGTGGAAGAGGGGATTTTGGTTTGGACTAAGTCTGACTGGGTCAAAGCTGAAGGTCTTAGTCTGTTCCAGTGATAAGCGTGATGATGATGAGGCAGTGCCGGCTGTGTGGACTCACTCTCTCCCACTTGCTGAGTAGGAGAACTGGGGAAAGTGTGGGCGCCTCTCGTTATCGATGCAGTCCATCCCATCTTCATCAACTGCACACAGAACATGCACACAAAGCAGAGGCAGCTGATTAGGGAGTTGTGCTGTAAACAAGGTACATGGCCATGTGTTCAAAGCGTTCTTAAATCAATTTATGATAAAAAACTTTTTTTCCAAGAGCTCTCACATTCGTCATTAACACCATCAACAAAATCAAGTGCAAACAAATGTGTCAACCAGACAATAGGTAAACATGCCATCGGCTTGGCAGCAGAGACCCAGAGTCTTGGCAGAGAACATGGGGCTGACACAGTGCTGGAGAGTTTTCTATTGTTTGTAAAAATTGTAAGTGTTACAAAGTTGGGCGGAGATAAAAGACATGATATGATCAGACTCCTGGAAACTGTAGCTAGTAGCTAGCTACTTTGTGTATATCATCTTAATAGATACATTTTTAATAGATTTAATAGAGAATTTTTATGTATGATCTATTAAAATAGTAGTTTAAATTTGAAGCTCTGTATAGTTAGGATTTAGGTTTGATATGTAGAGTAAGGGGCTGCACGGTGGCTTAGTGGTTAGCACATTCGCCTCTCAGCGCTGGGGATTCCCGGTTCGAATCCCTATC
>JAOUQT010000036.1:6263043-6278616 GCA_025769995.1 Xyliphius kryptos
ATGACTTGTCGCTACTTGGAATCGAACCAGGGACCTTCCGGTCGCAAGGCCGGTTCCTTAACCACAAGCCTATGACTGCCCGAGGGTGTCACAGCCTTTGCTCAATCCTTTGTTGAATCCCTTTAACAGCCTCAAGTCTTTTTGAGTATGATGCTACATGCTTAATCACACCGATTTTCAGGCAATTGAACTCATAGTTTTTTTGTAGAACATCTCAATCTCTATCATGTTTGATGGGGAGAATCAGAGCACAGCCATTTTCAGATCTCTCCAGAGATGTTCAGTTGGGTTATATTCTGTGCTCCGGCTGGACCACTCGGGAACTTTCACAGAGTTGTCACTCTTTTATAATCTTGGCTGTGTGCTTAGGGTCATTGTTCTGTATGAACAATGCATCCCAGTTCCTGATGCCAAAAAAACAACCCAATAGCATTATGTTGCCAACAGTTTGCTTTACTGTAGGGATGGTGTCTGGTTTCCTTTAGATATGCCGCTTGAGATTCAGGCCAAAGAGTTCAATATTTGTTTCATCAGGCCAGAAAATTTTGTTTCTTATGTTCTGAGAGTCATTTAGGTGTGTTTTGGAAAACTCCAAGCAATCTGTCTTTTGCAAGTACTGGACTATCCAGACGATTAGGTTACAGCAATTAGACTTGTTCGGATTATTTTCTGTTGCATAAACCAAGATTTTGCTGTCAGAGACATATTTTTAACGCTTCACACACATTCACAGCTTCTGTTCAGTTATAACCCAATTGAGGATGGGATTCCCTTTTCTGTCTGGTTCCTCTCAAAGGAAGTCTTTCCTTGACAGTGTTGCCATCCATCTTGTTCATTAAGGAAATAAAAACCTAATGATATTATCCTGTGTATAATTTCTCTAAAGCTGCTTTGTGAAAATATTCCATTGTAAAAAGTGCAATATAAAAAATGTTTTTATTGAATTGAATATTGACAAACAAGATTACACTCATTACCCGAGTCAGTGAAAAAAATCAGCACCATCATCTCATTTAACATGCAACTCTGGATGTAAAGCAGAGCATCTGGAGAAAATCCACAGGGGCATGGGGCGAACATGCAAACTCCACACATTAATGACTCAAGGTGACTCCTTAAAAAGTAACTGGTACAGACAGCATCTGTAAAATACTAGACTGCATTAAGCAGCATCCCAGATTCCCAAAATACCATATCTTTCAAATCGTTGGATCACCAATTATTTCACATTTCATTTGTCTCTATATGAATTCCTAACTGAATTATTTTTATTTTAGCAGTTTTATACCTTAAGTCTACATGTACTGACGCAAAAAAAGAATTAAATGTCCTTGACACCTAGTAATATTTTTCAGGTGGAACATAATCATCTGTCCACTGATGCATGAAAAAATGTCTATTTCTTTTACCTTTAAAAACTATTTTTAGCACATCTATAACTTGTTGCTGAGCTATAGAGATGTCTTCCCTCCTTGACTGAATGTATTCTTTCAGTGAGTTCTTTCAGTGTTCTCTTTGTTTTCAGCCTTGCAGTTGCCCATGAAGATGTTTGCCAAGATCCACAGTTAAGTCTTTCTTTTCAGCAATGTATAAATAATATGATAGTTGACTTTGGCAAACCTCATTTTAGTCCCCAATAGATAAAACTATATGTGCACTTTACCATGCTGCTTATTTTACAGAGATCAGGATTTAGCTGGCTTCTATTTTAAATTTATATTTTCTGCCAAGGTCAAATCATTTGACATAGTATACTAAATAGTTACTGGTACACCTGATCTGGTATTTACACCACTTACGCCTACATATTATGTATTAAATATGTAGACATATTAATGTATTCATGTTTCAAGGCTATGAAAAGTCCAGATTTCTGCTGTTGATCTCATGACCCTAAAACAGTGCAATCCTCCATATAAAACCTCAATTGAACTCTTTTAAAAACTATTTTTATGGACCCCAATAGTGTATGTCTTCACAAAATCTTTATTCAGATACAGTGGAGTCTCTGCAGAATCCCATAAAAATGACAAAATACTGTTATTAGGGCAGAGCATATATACATAATATATTGTATATATTTTCATTCATTCATTTAATCATTCATTCATTCATTCATTTTCTATAACCGCTTAATCCTAGTATTAGGCTCCCCGGGATGCTGCCACTTTATTAGGTACACATCTGTATGTTTCAGCAAAGCCAGATAAGACACATCATCTTAATAATTAATGTTGAGGAACGTGCAAAAGGACATTAGACAATGAATGCTAAACAACTTTCTTTTTCTTAACTCTGATAAAATAAAAGTACACATTCTTGAACCACAGGCAGCTAGAAATAAGATTTCTGATTTTGTAGTAATTTCCTTTGAAGCAGTAAAAGATCTTGGTGTTATTATTGAATCCATAATGGTAATTCCTTGTCTTCTAGATGTTCGGGAAGGTGTTTACAAAAGCGTCAGTTAGTGCAGAATGCTACAGCCAGAATTCTTACTAGAACATAAAGATATGATCACTCTAATTCATCCCAAAGACTGTGCAGGCCAGTCACGTTCAGACACACCACACTCTGTCATCCATGTCTTTATAGACCTTGCTTTGTGCACTGGTGAACAGTCATGTTGGAAGTGGAAGGGCCAGATCCAAACTGTTTTGAGAGCATGGAATTGTCCAATATGTCTAAGTATGCTGAAACATTCATACACATATGGCTATGGAAGTGATTGGAACACCTGATTCCGCTGGATAGGATAAGTGAGCAAATACTTCTGGAAATATAGTGTATATTGTATATCATTTCTGATTTGTCACTATGTTCCTTTGTAAAAAGCACTATATAAATAAAACTTCATTGAATTGAATTGAGCATGCCTTCTATTTGTTGACATTTGACAAGAATTGTCCACTAACTCAGCAGTAGAATCAATTGAAATATAATATTATTGGTAACAAATTAGTAAATGATTGAAAATCTTATCCTCTCTGAAGTTTAAATGTAAAGTATATGAATGTATCCGGCTTACATTAGGTCAGCAAAGCGTAAAACACTGATTACAGAGAGATGCAAATCCCCTTCTGAGAGTTCAGTGGTGCAAAAGCAGAAGACTACATACAGTATGGGAGTTAGGGATTTGGTCAGATAAGTCATTTGTTACCGTATTTTTGCAAGTAAGCAAATGCATACAGTAGATGCCATACCCCAAGTGCAGATATCTATACTGAGTGATGTATATAGTTTGAGTTCAATACCTTATTAAAGCAGGTTATTGTGTCACATTTTTTGTATTTTATTGATTTGCCACCCATCTGGAAGTCTGTTTGCTCATCTGTTACTCTTTAATTAGTTATTTTAGAAGAAAAATCTTGCTGGCCTGTTAGCTGTGAGAGGATATACAGCCTGTGTATTTCTGACACCATCTGGTTTAACAAGGCCAGTGTGTTCAGGCCACAGTTAATGCTTCCTTGGGGAAAATCAGAGCAAAACAACCCTACGTCAACGCCCTCTGGTATTATGGCAATGGTATTCCAGGTAAAGATCTACACAGTGGTTGTAGGTCAAGTTATCGAATGTGAGGCAAGTAGTTCATATATCATAATTTGTAACTACATTTTGAACATAAATGCAGTAGTAAAAATGAAACGGTCAGATTAATAGAATATGTATCATAGTAAAGGGTTTTCTAGGATTATGATGTGCTGTTCAATTTGTTATACCAATTTATAATAACAGAATAGGCTTTCCCTAAACAAGGAACCCCGCTTGCAAGAGTGTTCTCCACTTTCTGCCAAAAGCATTAAAAGACACATCTGCAAGGCCCTCCTTAGACATCCCCACCACTGCATATCCTCAAATCTCTTCCGCTGATGGATGGTTTGTTGAGAAGGGAGCTGGAGGAGGGAAAGAAAATGGGCACTTGCAATTCATCAGGGCTGGAATAATGAGTGAAGAGCTACACTGATTTAGCCTAGGGCTTACAGCTCGAACATCTGGCCCAGTTGGCAGCCAGTACCTCACTCTGCGCTATTGGAAAGCTTTCTTTAGCAAGTCCAGATGCAAAGAATGGAGGATGGTTACAAATGCCACAGATGGATGCCCTGGGACACATGATGCAGTGGGCAGTGACTGCCACCGTTGGCACAGGTAGCTTGTCTCCAACAGCTGGCTCAGGTCAGCCCTTTTTGGGAATTGTGGCATGCTCGTGGGACATACACACATTGTCAGCACAGCTAAAATCAATCAAGAGTACTGTAGTATAAAAAAGAATTTAAAATCCATTTAACCATTTATAATACATACATACACTGCATACTGTGATTAAAGCAATTAATGCGGATATATGCTAATTAGCTGAAACAGTGATTGGCAATAGTGCGATATTGTAGCTGCAATATTCTATTATATAAACTACAGTAAGTACAATGTTTTATTGGCCAGAAAATTGCAGCTACAAATGGCTTTGCAGTAGTATAAAAAAACAAAACAAAAACAGCAGATTGAGTGTGGGAGACAGTTTGGACAGATGTATAGAGCCTGGACAGCCTGGACTGGCAGGAAGCTGGTCACTGCTCGCTGACGGACATCTGGAAGGCAAATTGCTTAATAGTGCCTCCAAGCCAAAATACAGTCATCCATCTCTTTCTCTATCAATATGAGGGCTGCTTTTGCATCTGTGCTCCACCTACCCTATAGAAAAAAAATCATACAGGCTTCTAAATAGGAGTGAGATGGGTGTCTCTGGTGAAGAATATGGTAGGATGTAAGATCTAATATCTGTACATGTGGAGCAAGGATAACAGGAACACAAGCTGCTGGGTTCTGTGACTCTGATGATGATTGAGTGGAGGCAAATGAGTGGACAGAAGTCTGCTGTCTGATCTGTCTGACTCACAGATGAACAACAGCATGATAGTCTTACAATGGTCCTGTATTGTCTCATTAGAAGTATGATATTTCGTTTATTTTTGTCGATGAACTCAGCTGGATATTTTATGTGCAATCTGGAGCTGTTTGAACGGGAGTTGTGCAGTTGTTTGAAAGCACTAACAGCTTGACTTGTTTTTCTGCCAGAAATAAATAAACAACTGCTATAATTTAGAAGAATAGCCATCTTAACATAATACACGATGCTAGAGCTTTAAAATGAAGTAAGGTAATAAGATGAGCAGTTCTACACTACTATCAGCATGACCTCTGCTGTTGTTATTTCTTCAAAATCTAACCCATGGGAATAGAACCCAGGTCCTTCTTGCTGTGAGGCAACAGCACTATCCACTGCGCCACCGTGCCGTCTGAGTTCTTTGAAAGCACTGTAACACAGGGAGAATTCCACAGAGTAATTTCCCTGGTCAGTCCACCCGGGTCCTTCTTACTGTAAGGAAACAGCACTAATCATTGCGTAACCATCCCGTCTGAATTCTTTAAAAGCATGGGGAAAACTCAACATAGAAATTTCCCACATTGCCCCGCCTAGAGATCAATAATGTAATCTGTTTGATTGGCAGCTGTGGCTTGCAATCTGAAATAAAATCAGAAAGCTGCTGTTTACTGATTTTATGAGCCTGATCCTCACCATCTGCAGATAAACAAGTTAAAGACACAGCGGTTTCCCCTGATGCTCACACCCTGGAGAACAGCCTTCTCCTCCTCCTAGCCAGATGCCGTCCTATCGAGGCGTGTCACTAAGACATAAGCATGAACAGCTGTTCTTCTGCCTGTCAGAGAGGACAAACATGAGATGGACAGTTCATGAATTATTAACAGAAAACACTATTGTTTTGCGCTGCTGTTCACTTCTTCTTTTATTCTTTGAGGATAAACATATCCGTACACTTTAACAGAGCTGCTATATTAATTCAACATCTTTTACAAATGAAATCCCTGCGTGTTATTACAACTTGGGTAAAGCTTTCATCTGAATGTTCCAGCACATGGGCTGGCTTTGATAAGAGATATGTCCTCTTTTCATGAGTCTCCATCCATCATCCTAGAATCAAGGCTGGCAGGAGTATCCATCTTATTAAATCAAGTATTCACATGATTCCAAAACACAAAGTAAAAGTCCTAAAAAGGCTTCTTTGTAGTGTTACATGTGTTACAGTGTTCCAAGTCTGCTCCTATTATCTTAAGGAAAGAAAAATAATGGATAAAAAAGACGAGATTTAATGGTATACTTCATAATATATGGTCTTATACAGGTCATTAGAGACTCTTAGAACAATCTGCACGTACCTAATTTGGATCCTCTGTTTGTTAATGAGCTTTAAAAAGGAACACACACAAACACACGGAGAGACACAGAGTATGAATGTGTCACATTCGTCCAGCTGTGTTGTTCAACATAAAATATTACCCTTAACTCACGGGCATGTTTTCAGCAAGAAAGAGTGAAGATCTCCATATGTTAGGTTCTTAATTAAATGCTAATTGTTATGAGGTATAATAACAGTGGGACTACGATGTGCGACAGGCTCAGCACTGCTGCTGCCTCTGTATTTGCTGCTGCCTCCCCAGAGAGGACGACAGAGGCTAGGCTCCAGAGAAACAACTCCTCGGCTCTGCTCTCCTCAAGAGAGTGCGTGCTTGGCTGGATGATGAGAGGCCTTCCTTTGCTTTGTTCCCCTGGGTGCACATGCCTTATTGCCGCTACCACACAGCATTCAGTGCGGAGGTTTGTGGAGCGCGTTATGCCTTAGTGAAGTAGTTCTCATTGCCACTGCTGCAGTTTTGCTTAGACCTTATGTAACGTGTGTGTGTAACTAGGTGCAGTGAGCTGAAAGAATCGCGCAATTTTTTTAATCATAGCTCTCAATACTCTATTATCTGCGGAGATTTTGTACTAATAAGCAATTTGTTGTGATTTAAAATCTCAAGAGCCTCTGAGCCATTGTTGGGTTCTTTAACATAATCTTTAACCCCTAATGGACTATTGCATATCTACAATACACTCACCAGTCACTTTATTAGATACACCTTGCCAGTAAAAGGTTGAATCCATGTTTGCCTTCAAAACTGCCTAAATTCTTGATGGAATACCTGAAACAGAGCTAGTATGCTGCATACCTTGGTTGTAACAATTAGTTATTTGAGTTACTGTTGCCTTTCTATTACCTTGGCACATTCACCTCTGACCTCTCACATGAACTACCACTCACTGGATATTTTCAAAATTTTAGACCATTGTCGGTAAACCCTATAGATTGATGTGCGTGAAGTAGAACAGCAGTTTGTGAAATAATCAGGCCAGCCCATCTAACATCATCAATCTTACCCATTCTGATGCTCGGTTTGCACTTCAGCAAGTTGTCTTGACCACTTCAGGATGGTGACAGTGGCAAGGAAAACTCCTTGAGATGACTAAGAGAACGAAACCTTAAGAGGAACCAGATTTAGAATGGAAGCATCCTCATTTGAGTTATAACGTTAAACAGTTATAACTGTGTGCCTGTGTGTTCCCTTTGATGGATTGGCACCCTGTCTATGGTTGTCCCTGCCCTTGCGCCCAAAGTTGCCGCCTGGCCCATGACCCCTTGTAAATTAAGCGGAACAAAATGAATGATTTAAATACATTCATCTTACCATAAATGAGTTTCTGTAACATGTAATATATATCATTTGGTACAATAAGTTGAGATTTGTGGAATCCAGAGTAGGCAGCTGATCTCTCAACAAATGCATAAGAAAATTTATAAAATATTTTAAAAACTGCCCTGCAAAGAACGATTTGAAGAGATTTACATATTACTGGAGGAATTTCCATGCAGAAAGGGCAAAGGCACAAGCCTAAACTGAACACCTTTGATTTCTCAGACTATACTGCAGCAAGAAACAGTTATTTTTGCTTGGAAGTATCAGAGATGAACAATCTCACAGTGGACTGTATACTGTGGCCAGACCAATAAGTATTCCATTTTTTTTTGAAGAAAGGGAGCATAGCTGGACTTGGCAGAGCTTAATATGTTGATGTTATGTGGATGTTAGAGACGGAGCTGTCAGGCATAGACATAGACAAAGAGGAGATACATGGATGTGGTCAATGTAGACATGCAGGTAGCTGGTGTGAGAGCAGAGAATGCAGAGGACAGAATGAGGTGGGTGGAAAAGATAGATTCGGTGTGGCGACCCTTGATAAAATAAAAGGCTGAAAGAAAAAGAGACTGTCTGCAATGTAATATAAATTAAAGTAAATTTAAGAAACTTTATATAGATACCGTATTTTTGCATTTACAGACCGTCTCAACACAAAGTTGTAGCAAATGCACACTAAATATGACACCATGGATTTCATTTTAACAATAATAATAATAATTTTAACTTTTATAGAGCTTGTCACAAATCCTAAGTCACTATGCAAGTATGAGAAAAAAGTCGGAGAGCAGTGTGTGTACAGGAAGCAGTGCAGGAAGTAGAGAAAGGGCTTGCAGCATCTGCAGCAGTATGGACAGCCTCGATCAGCAACCCATGTATCGTCCTACAATATCAGGGAGTAATAATATGGAATTTATGGATTGTTGGAGTAAACCAAAAAGGCAAAAAAGCACACTCACTGACAGATCATGTCCAGAGCCGGGAAATACACCGGTGCGCGATTACAGGCCAACTCTATCTATTTTCACATTCTGATCAGATGCATATCACTGTGCATCTATTAGCACGTTCTTGTATTGTAACGATAAATAAAACGGTATAATCTTGACATTATGCTTAAACTGCTGCTTCACAGCCAAATCATTAGTGTTAAATTAACACCTACGATAGACACTGGTGACTGGTGTAACTACACAGTGTACATCAGAGACCATTTTAGAACAGCTGGCGATAATTTAGCAGTGTTCTTTTTTTTATAAACACAATTGTACACAATTGGTTCTTAGATGCACCAACACAACAATACTCCAGGCTATGTTCTCAAAAATGTAAATATATAAACAATAAAACTATATTTTATATTTAAACGTTCATCTGTCAGACAAAAAAATATGAACATATACATTTTAGATTACAAACGCTTGATAAGAGGGTATCCTTAAATATCTTTGTACCATGCACATATAAGCAGGGATTTAGGTATAGCACATGACAGAGATAAGAGCTCATTCACGTCCATCCAGGTGGGGAAAGCGTGTGTACTCCGAGTGCGCTGGTTTCGTCCCACAGTGCAAAGACATGCACGCTAGGTAAATTGAAAATGCTAAATTGTCATTGGCTTGAGTATAGATATGTGACTTTGTGTATAAGATGAAACTTGTGTATGAGCAGGACCTTGTTCCAGTCATTAAAATGACCACTGGTGCTGAAAATGATGCCAAACAATAAATAAATAAATAAATATACATCCAAAAAAAGACACTTTTATACATAAACAGCAAGAGCCACAATTTTTAAAAGTAAAATAAACAGGCCACTCACGCACCCACCACATGTTGTATTAGATTGACAGAAAAATTCATATTTCTAATCATTAACTAAATTCCTTACTGAATATAAACTTTTATTACTGAAGTATAAATCTCTAAATGGTCTTGCATCACAATAGCTAAGTGAAATATTAATTTAGCATGATCCACCTCGCTTACTTCTATGAAAGGTGCAGGCTGCTTGCAGGTTCCCAGAATAATAAAAGTTATATCTAGTGGCAGAGCATTCTCTTATAAAGCCTCCAGTTATAGAACAGTCTTCCAATTAAAATTTGGGACTCGGACACAGTCTCAATGTTTAAATCTAGGCTCAAGTATTTGTTTAGTCAAGCATTCTGCTTATAGTTCTAGTTCATCTTAGGTAAAAGTGCAGATATGGAGGGTTCATGGGAACTAGATTGTTTGGTAAATTGAGTTTTTTGGATGCTGTTATTCAGGTTTGTTGATAGTGGAGTGGCTAATTGCTTTGAGTGGCTAATGAGAACCCTCATGTTTGTGTTACCTTCTGGATATCTATTTTAGTTAGCTACGAGAAGTAAATCTATATGTTTAATAACCTTTTTGAGAATTGCCACAGAAGAAGAGGAAGAAATGATGTCTATCTCTGACTGAAACCTACTGCTCTAAAAGAACAACACCTTTTGAGTCCTGACAATAATTTGTATGTGACTTTGTGTATGTGCCCTACAATGGATTGGCGCCTTGTCTATAGAGTTGTTCCTGCCCTTGCGCCCAGGGCACCTGCTGACCTGTGGATTAAGCAGAAGAAAATAAACGAATGAATGAATGAATAATTGAATGAATGAATAAATGACAGAATTATTTAAAAAGCTTTATTTCCACTGTATGTCATACAACATGGCGGCTCACAGTTTACACTTCCCGTTTCCCGTTATGTGTAATAAAAATTTGTACCTGTGTATAGTGACAATAATTATAATATGATTTAATACTTTTCTTTAAAAAAATCTACATTCTATTGCATAGAACAAATTACCTGCACCACTGGTTCTGAGGTCCACCAGTAACCGTGTGCACATTACTGTTACTCTTAGTGATTTGATATGGTATTTTAGTTTACTATTACAGGAACAATGTTGGGTCTGTATAATTAATCTATACTGATGATAAAAAAGATGATGATAATGATGATGATGATGGAGATAATAATGATGATGCTAGAGTTTACAGAGAATGGTAAGAAAAAGAGCAAATATCCAGTGAGTAGCAGTTGAGGGGGCGAAAATGACTTATTGATGTGAGAGGTCACATACCCACTCGTTACAACCAATGACTATAGAATACCATCTCTGTTGAAAGTATGCAAAGAAGAATTAAGGAAGTTCTGAAGTCCATTAATTAACAAGGTGTACCTAATAAGGTGGCCAGTGATTGTACGATAAGAATAGCTTAGTTGAAAGCTTGTAAAAAAATCCAGGCACGTAAGTAACTGGAGTTCAAATCCCTGGGGCTACAACAAATGACAAGAGATTGGGATGTTCAGCCAGTTTATCCCTATCCCACGTGCATATCTGTGCAGTAATTATGATTGGCTGTACAAATGTACACCTTGGAATAGGGATAATCTGACTGGGCATTCCAATTTTTTCTGAGGGAATCGAACGATTCCTTGGCTATTTACTAATCTATCCGGACAATGAAAAAAAAGTGGTATAGCTTTTTTGAACTGTGTGTTCTTTATTTAAGGGGTGCATTGTATTATTGCACCAGACAGAATGTTACCAGCGTACTATCTGTGCCTCAATCTATCTTTCTCTCTCTCGCTCTCTCGCTCTCTCTCTCTATTTATCTCTCACTCTGGCTGTGAGATTAATCGCATCAAAAATGTAGTGTATCAACATCTGCCTAATCCTGTCTAATGGCAGACACCATGTGAAAGTTGTACCTCCAAGCAACATGTTTTTGCATAATTAGAAGGAAAATCCTAGCAATCAGGAGAAATGCTTTAACATGCTGGCCTACAAACTGATTTCTGCACTTGGCATGTTTGCTGTGTGTGTGTGTGTGTGTGTGTAGATTTAAAACAATTGATTATTACAGTTTTATTGTCAACTTGTTAAAATAGAGTTCTCTAAATTATTGTGAATGCTTTTGCTTTGAGAAACCATCAGTATTTAAAGGCAATGGGAATACCATTTGCTATCAAGTCAAAACTTTTGGATTATGTTAGTTGTACCATTCTACTTTTATGTTCTGTGATATTGTGAATTAAATCATTGGTTGTTCGTGTGTATATTTGGAAGGTTACTTTCTATATTTTTCCTCTGACTGGAAGCAAAAGCTGATGCACTGATTTGATTTGTGACCGTCACTAAGACGGATTGCACAGTGACCTCTAGAGGAAAGAACTCAGACAAGTGCACAATAGTGCAACAGGCAAAGTTTTTAAATCTTCCTCTTCTTCTTTGCCTTTTGGCCTTTCCCTTCATCAGGGTTCGCCACAGCCAGTCAATCATCACTGAAGAACTCGCATCATTGCAAATGTTTGTGACGCAACCCTCACCATTTACCCGGGCTTGGGAATTACACTGGCCTGTGCTCTTTAATGGCTGGTTTAGGCAAAGTTTTTAAATCAATTATAAAGAATAACATTTGTTTTATACACTTAAACTGAAAAGATTGATGAGACCAAGTCTAAGACTCTTGCTGAATTTGTCTGACTGACATCCTGTATGTTATTGCTGTTACTCATAGTTGTAAAAGACCGAGAATAACCAGTATGAACATCATTATAACATGGATTACATTATCAGGGGCCAAACTTCTACAAGCAACATTAGACAGAGGGCATTGAAGAGAGCTGACTTATCTGTGCAGCCAATAATAGCGAGGTGATAATGGCATATGACACCACATATTTATCTCATACAATACCACAGGGAAAAAATTAACAATCCTTCTCAGTACACCAGAAGTCCATGTGTCTGGTCTGTATCTGAACAATTACAGAGGAACAAAAAGATCCAAAAAAAACTCTTTGTATGCAGACTGGGCATATGGGCACAACCATATCCAGTGGCATCCTGCAAAAATCACATAGGATTAGAAAAGTCTGTTAGTAGCAATGTTCATTAATGATCTCTCTCTTACTGTATACAGTATTATAGGTATACAGGTTATAGTCTTAACCTAACACTGTGCTGAATACTGTGGGTGTGTCAAAGCTGTAATAATAAAATGTAACAGTCTAATTTGGGTTTAGATCAGGCATGTCCAAAGTCCGGCTAAGGGGCCAAATCTAGCCCGTGTTCACATAGCGTGTCTTTCGTCTCATACTTTCCAGATTTGCATTCGTTCTTACAATTGTATATTTTTGATCAGAGTCATATTAAAAACATATTTTAGTTTTTTTTTTTTTTGATGGTTAATTTAAAATCTTAAAAATGGGTGATACACAGATTGATACAGTATGTCCCTCAATGTTCTGTACTTGTGAATAATATAACTGTTAGTGTTATTTTACTGTTTACACGTTTTTAAAATGTACCCATGCAAATACAGGGAGAACATGCAAGCTCTACATAGAAATTTCCGAGGGTTGCTTTAACCAGGGATCGAACCCGGGTCCTTTTTGCTGTGAGGCCACTGCGCCACCATCAGTATTGTATGTCAGTAAATAAAGCATACTGTAATACACATTAGAGCACTCTGAAAAAAAAAGAAGCAAGAGTGTCAGTCAAAGTCTCCAGAATAATTGTGTCAGGTTCCTCAAAACACACTAACACCTATCGGCTAACTACTGTACTGTGTGCAAACGTATTGTACGGAACTGGATTGTGTTCCATCTGGTTTGTGTTTTATTTAAACATTGATCCGGTGTACAGTTTGTAAAGTGTTATTTAGTAAGTAAGTTATTTAGTACATTTTGCAGATCATCATGGAGAATCCGAGACAGAAATTCTGGACGTTTTGACTGTTACACTTGCTTCTTTTTTGTCCAGCAAAACCCAGCAGCCTTCATTATGTATTTTTGCATCATTTCTTGTTGGTAAATGAATAGTTAGAAATATATATTAATTGTGTACTGACTCATTACAACAGTATTTTTTTAAATCTTAAAAAAAATGTAGTAATAAAAAATAGGATGCCTAAGACTTTGATCTATTCTCACACATGCAGTTCTATTGAGGCATGATGTGAATATTGCTGAATGATGATCATTTGCAACACTTCTGGACCGAACAAGGAGCAGATTGTTGGGTGGCACTATGACAACAATAAAAGGAATGCAGAGAGCTTTAAACTTTCCTCCTTGTGTATAAGCTCATGCAATGTAACCTTTACCACATCGACTTAATAACGGGGTCGCTCTCTGCTTTAAATAATAATGTGTTAGGTCAAGATTCCAGACTTGGGAGGACAGTGGTTTGTTTTGAAATATATTACTAATACCAATTAATTTGCTGAGGCGACAGAGGAACATTAAGTGTGACCATGACAGCGGAGGGCGGGCTAGGTTTTCACATCCAGCTCACAGGAACAAGTGAGTGCATTCATGAGACCTTGAGTGAAATTGGCTTCACACATGTGTATAGCCTCTGCACTTACCTGATTATGCACTCCCTACAGTGCACCACACTAACCCTACAACCTCAGCACCACAGGACACACTCCACTCTAGACAAGTCAATTGTTACACTATGATCTGTACTGGAACATGTGTCTGGGCTGAATTTTCATTATAGTTTTTCTTGAAATGTTATTTTGTTCATATTTTTTACTAAAGACATGGCGGCCAATGAAAAAAAAAACATGGGGAGGGGCATTTTTATGATTAATTTCATATGGGTAATTTAATCTTTTCTTCATTATTCTTCAGTATTACATTAAATTGCTGGCCATTATTAAATTTGATTGATTTCATAGATGGTAGCTATCAGACATCCCACAGCAGAACAAAAAAGAAAGAATAAAGGAATGAGCGAATTAACAAAAGAAAGAAAGAAAGAAAGAAAGAAAGAAAAAGAGCGAATAAACATGAGAAAGAATAAAGGAATGAGTGAATTAACGAAAGAAAGAAAGAAAGAAAGAAAGAAAGAAAGAAAGAAAGAGCGAATAAACAAGAGAAAGAATAAAGGAATGAGCGAATTAACAAAAGAAAGAAAGAAAGAAAGAAAGAAAGAATTCGTAACTTTTATGTGTTATGTGATAATCATTCCTTTCATTACTCAATCAATTTTAAAAAAATTCCCAAATTTTTGCAAATGCAGTCATTAAGTAATATAAATAGGCAATATTAATAATAATAATAATAATAATAATAATAATACTATTAATAACAATAATAATACTAATAATAATACTAATAATAATACTATTAATAACAATAATAATAATAATACTATTAATAACAACAACAACAACAACAATAATAATAATAATAACAATAATAATAATAATAATAATAATAATAAATGTTAAACATATGAAATGTGTTGTGTTCAATATTGTGAGTAAAATATGGTTTCTTGAGGTTGGCAGGACATTTTGCATTCTGTTTTTATTTACATTTTACCCAGCACCCTCATTTGTATTAGGGTTATGGGGTTATTTATATATCAGATATTTTATTATATCCGTTTAGAGACAACTCCAGGCGCAGTACTGATCGTTCACGTTTGCATTCACAGTTATGTTGGTTCATATTTTTAGGCTATTCTAAAAATTCTTCATTGCATAAGCTTGTTATCCCCGCTACCGCCACCGCCGCCGCACGCGCGCGATGCTATACTCTACTCTACTCTGTATAAACAGCTGTGTGCACTGCCTTCTGCCTGCTGATGTTTGAGAAGATGTTGGTCATGTGACCCGTGGGAGGCGGAACACAAACCGGATAACGCACCTGTTCTTTGTGGTCGTCGTGCGCGTGACTACATTAACCGTGAGGCCATGCGCGCGCTCCCTCTCTACGCCACACTCTCTTCTGTGAAACCAGGGTGCTTGGTCTTTCTGTTTTTTTTTCAGCTTTCTCACTGTGTAACCCGGTGTCAACCTACACCGAGGAGAGAAACACATCCCTCCCCTCATTCAGCAACTGCTTCCGATTCGCCTTGGCGTTTCTCAGTGCCTTCTCGATTGGCCTCGGACGCCGCCAGTCACAAGCTCTCTTCCCCCCCTCCGCCTTTTCCTTTTCCCG
>JAOUQT010000036.1:6340021-6350756 GCA_025769995.1 Xyliphius kryptos
GAGAGAGAGAGAGAGAGAGAGAGAGAGAGAGAGAGAGAGAGAGAGAGAGTGAGTGAGTGTGTGTGTCAATGTCAGTTATAGGCAGTGAGACAGGCTGGGTGATTGTGTCAGTGATCCGCCTCCACCGTTCCAGTCTCTGATGCTGTGCTGCTCGTTGTTCAACCAGCCTGTGAAGATGATATCTTATATCATTTTATATTAGAATTCCGTTCACGTCAGCCGTTACTTCCTCGTTTAATGGCCGAAGTTTGTACGAGTATCTTCGCTTTTACTTAGTTTCCAGCTCCTCGGAGTATTTACCGGGGATGAAGCTAACATACTAGCAGCAGTAGGTGATGATATTGCTGGCTTTGCGGTTAGCTAGCTTTACCGGCGGCTAATGTAAGGAAGCGCGGCGCGGTGTAACATTAACCGACTTAAAGCTCACTGCACATGTATATTCTCTAAGGGAGAAACGAGTTCGGATCAGCGGGTTACGTTTGTAAACGACTTTTAACAGAAAAACGAATAAAAGACACTGAAGCAGCAGCAGCAGCAGCTAGCCGGCTATCTGTCTTTTCTGAACGGACGGGACGGCTTCTTAGGAGAAAGGAAAGCCTGTAATGGCCAACGAGCCGGTTATACTGAACGTTTATGACATGGTGAGTGTATAAAACATATATTATATTAAATATTATTATTATTATTATTATTATTGCTTTTGATATCTCGGCTAACTCCGAACAGCATCGCACGTTTGGTGAGTTAAAAGTTAGTTTCACTGCTAAACCTAATGGTATTCAGCTGTGTTTCTCTTCATATCTGCTCATTTTGTTCAATGATTCCTGTGTTTGTATAAAACTGCTTTCATGTTGCGAGTCTGATAACTAGCAAATATACCAAACTACACTCACTGGCCACTTTATTAGGTACAGTGCTAGTAAAATTTGGACCCGCTTTTTTACCTCAGAACTGCCCAATTTTCTACGTGGTATACTTTCAACAGTGATGGTATTCTGCATTCCTTAGTTGTAACTAGTGATTATGTGAGATAATGTTTCCTTTCTATCATGTCAAACCAGCCTGCCCATTCTCCTCTGACCTCCCACATCAGCATGAATCATTTTAGTTCACACAACTGCCACTTAATGGATATTTTCTCTTTTTTTGACCATTCTCTTTAAACCCTAAAGATGGTTGTGTGTGTGAAAAGCTAGTAGATCAGCGGTTTCAGAAGTACTTAGTGTAGCCCGTCTGGTAATGAACAACCATTCCAAAGCATTTGTCCAATTAATGTCTTTGCAACATGTTTTAACACTCTCTCTAGAAATGTAAATGCAACATTTTTTGCACTATCAATGTAAACCGATGTATTCTGCCTTTGCATTCCTTGGTTATTTGAGTTAGAGTTGCCTTTCTATCATCTCGCACCATTCTGCACATTCTCCACTGACGTTTCACATCAACAAGGCATTTTTGTCCTTTCACTGGATATTTTCTCTATTTCGGACCAGTTCCTGTAAACCCTAGAGGTGGTTGTGCAATCAGCAGATTCTGAAATTCTCAGACCAGCCCATCTGGCGCAAACGACCATGCCACTAAATAGTCACTTAAGTTACCATTCTGACGCTTGGTTTTCATTTCAGCAATCTACCTTCCTAAATGCATTGGGTTGCGGTCATGTGATTGACTAATTATATATGTGTGTTAACAAGCAATTGTCTAGGTGTACCTAATAAAGTGGCTGGTGCATGTAATGGCACTATAACCAAAATAGTACTGTGTTGATGCTTGTGTTTCGTGGATTAACATTACGATCTGTGTAATAGTTTGCATACATTATCTCCACCAATAATGTTTAACCTACCTAATAATCTGAATCTATTAACGCAAATTATCTCTATTTTACCACAATATCTCCATCTTTTAAACCCTTTTAAACATGAGCCTAATATTAAGATTATTGCTTTTTTCCTCTTGATCTTTAAGTACTAGTGTTTGTTATTTTTAAATTGTATTCTTGAAAAGTATTGCTTCATCTCTGCTAGTCATGCTGATCTTGTGGTTAAACGGACAGAGTGATCAGCAGCCTTGCAAACCTGTTGTCATTGATATGATCTAAAGATCAGGGGGGGTTCAGCTACACTGTATTGCCAATAGTAGTAGCTAACCAGCCTCTTGTATAAAATTGAGTTTTATCCAATTCTTAAACCATAGGGTATAATAGGACGTTGGCCTACCCTTTGCAGCTACAGAGACAGTGTCACGCTTTATCGTAGGAAAACCATACCCCCTGTGACGGAAAACGTTGCACTCTGTTTCAATAGAAGTGAATGGGAAATTGTGGTTCACAATCTCTTTAAAATGTGAACACCTGCTTACATTTATACCTTTCCTATATATAAACATATATTAAAAACTAGTTTTTATTGGCATCCCTCACTGTCCTTTTCTGTACCAAATTCTGACATCACTGATTTCTACATTACCTCTCTAAGACCCCAGGTGGAATAAAAGCAAGCCAGCATTAGCTAAAATTGTGATCAAAATTATCAAGCACATCTCTGTTATTCGGATACCATTTTAACAACACACTGTTTAAATTTAGCTAATTAAAATGTGAAACAAATTTGGAGAAATGTATGCTGCACACAGAGATGTGGATGCTGTCAGGATCCCATCCCATAAAGTCCCTGTCCTGTCAATTTCCTCCTTTTGTCAGATTGTTCTATTGAAGCAAACATAACCGACTGTGTCTATCGATCTGTGCTACCTTGTCAGAATATGCTTCCAGTGCTAATACTAAAGGTAGGATAAAATTATGTGGTTCTAGAATGATTACTATGACAAACACAAAATACTAAATGTGAATGCATCAGAACAGACCTCAAGTAGCATGAAATTATGGGCATTGTGCCAAAACACCAGAATTCTGATGTGAAAGTGATATTCCCAGATAAGACGGTTTATGGGTAGGTAACTTGGCTCCAATCATGATAGGACTCCATTGCACCACTTGGCAAATGCAGGCAAATAAGTACAGTTTAAGAAAGATTATTCACTCCAGATAACAAGTCTTCACGGCTATAGACTCCGGTTAGTTTGCTTTCACCACTGCATCTTTTTTCTTGGTAATGTGTGGCTTTGATGCAGATGCTCAGCCTTGGAAATACATTCAATGAAGGTTTCTATACACTTTTCTTTAACAAATCTGAAAACTACATGCTGTTTGGATGTCTATAGCGATTGAATTTTGCTAACCTTTTTCACTAGCCTCCTTAGAATCCGCTGACCCTACTCTGTCATTTTATGACCTTCCACTTTGTGGCAGAGTTGCTGTCTTTCCCAATCGCTTCCATATTGTTGCAATACCACTGACAGGTCAGTAAATATTTAGTAGTGATGAAATTTCACGACTGGACTTGTTGCACAGGTGGAATCAATCCTAAGTGCAACTAAATTTCACAAGTGTTGAATTCACCTGAATTCAGTGAATTTGCATGTGTTTGTGAATACCATTTGTGAGTATAGTGTAAAATATCTAATGGTACTGTTACATGCAAGGTTTAGTTTGCACTACTGCTTTAATATTGACACATTTAACTAGTGCTGCATTCTTTAAACAGTAATTTGAAGCAGGGATATTAAAGGGATATCAGACCTGTTTTATTCATTATGTTTTTGTGCAATGATTGCTTAAGCCTTAATACAACAGTAATTTATGAAATCTGTTAAAATTTCCCTTATTATCCTAGACCGTTAGACTTTGGGCAGATGATCTGCCTTTAGATAAACAATTTACATAAATGAATATAATCAGCTACCACAGAGAATCTGCTACAGATATTGCTGAACTATATTTTCCATATAAAAGTTTAACGACTCTTTTTCATATTCCCTTTCCACCGTCATGGAATTGTTTTTTGATTTATATTTGAAACTAATTTTGAACAAACGTTACTGAAATGTTAGTTAGGAATGTTAGAAAACTAAAAATAGCTCTTCAGTACGAAGCACTTTGGGCATGGCATAGTCTGCATATTGGAACTGTAGAATTACATGGAAAATAAAGAGCATGTTGCTTCTATTTCCCTCAGTAAAAACTGCATTGTATCTTACATTTACTTTGTCTTCTGCTTTATTGCAGTTTAATTGAATTTAACCATTTAAGCATTGTTTTTCTCAGGTCTTCTTTGTTATCCACTTCTCTCTTTATCCAACATCATCCATGTCTCCTTAATTTTTTGTGCCACGCATGTACTGACCTGACGAGGGTTTTCTTCCATACTTTGTTCTGTAGTTTCGCTGAGTCTGCATATCCGATTTTGTTTTAATAATCCATAATACGCATTGTGCCTTCTCTTGAGTAGTTGTCATTTTATAGTGGTTCATTAAACATTAAACCTCAAATACATACATGTAATGTGATTTTAAAACTTTGATAGGCATTGCATAGAACAAATCTGTTTATAGATATTTGATCAATTGTCTTTATAATAAATGTTTCAAACTGTTAGGAGACTTTATAGACACTGTCAATGGATTCTTGTTTGATCATGACTCAAGCCGTCAGTGTTTTCCTGCAGAGAGTTGAGCTCACTCATTAAGATTTTATAATGTTTGTGTGCATGTATAAAGACTGGACTCAGTTACGGGGTCTGTGCAAATGGCTAGCACAGGGTTAAACGTGCAAAATTTATGCCTTAGTATATAACGCAAGATGGTCCTATGAAGTTACTTAAAACAAAATAACTTGTTTATTTATTCCAATAGATTTATCCAATAATCCGGAAATGCTTCAATTTCATCATCTAATTTTAACCTCAATTTAAAATCCGAAACGTATCATTTCATTGTTTTGTAGGACATTTTTATTGAAATGTTTAGATTATTTTTACATATATCCATGCAAAACTTTTTGCTTTGTCGTTTATTCATTTATTCTTTTGGTGATGACCGACTTGGGAAATTTCTATGTGGGGTTTGCATGAATCTTAATATTTCTCAAAATAGGTAATCTTTAGTTATACAGTGATTTTAAGAGACATTGATTTTAAGCTTTTGCAGTAAGTATACAAACATGCCCTTTCTGTCCAACTAGGAGTTACAGTTATTTGGATTCATTTGACTACGGGAGAAGTGGCTGGGAGAAAAATTTCTGACTGAGGCACAACTATGGCTGCTCTATTTTTATTTAACCTGAATATCTCAACCCAAAAGGGGAAATGTAATGTAAACAATGCCCATTTTCTATATTTCTGCATAAATATGACCTAAAACATAATTAGGTTTTCACACAAGTCCTAAACAAAGAGAACTCAGTAAAACTAATGAGACAAAAGTATTGTACTTGCTCATTTATTTATTGATCAAAATGATCCATTGCATATTTGTAAGTGACAAAAGTATGTGAACCTTTGCATTCAGTATGTGGTGTGACCCCGCTGTGCAAAAATACCTGAAACTAAACTGTTGATCAGTACTGAACACCTGCTCTGAGAAATTTTAGCCAATTCCTCCATACAGAACAGCATCAACTCTGGGATGTTGGTGGGTTTCCTCACATTAACTGCTCGCTTCAGGTCCTTCAACAACATGTTGTCTGGAATAAATTCAGAACAGGTTCTTGGCCATTACAAAACATCAACTTTATACTTCTTTAACCATTTCCTTAACACATTGCTTAGGGTTGTTGTTTTGCTGCATGACCCACATTCTCTTGAGATTCAGTTCATGGATTCAGTTCAGTTCAGCAAAATGGGCCCAAACAATGATATTACCACCACCCTTTTCACAGATGGTATAAGGTCGTTATAGTGGAAGGCAGTGTTTTAGTTTATCCAAACAGAATGATTGGTTTAAAGGAAAGGGTTGGTTTCAGTTGTCTGGCTTGATGTGGCTAGTAGAGAAATTGTTCTTAAGTATGGCTGCCCTATTTTTATTTAACCTAAATATCTCAACCCAAAAGGGGCACTGTAATATACACAATGTCAAATACAAAAATGAATGTTTCATAGATTTAGATTGACTTTTTTGTAGACAGAATGAATGTTCTTAATAGAGGTGGCTTCTTCGTAGAAATTTGATTATAAAGTCCTGACGCAATCTTCTCTGAACAGTTTAGGTTGAGATGTTTGTGCTACTTGAAGTGTGTAATGCAGTTAGGTGGGCTCTTATCTTTGCTACTGTTAACTTGTGGTTTCTGAGACAAGGCACAGCTGTTAACGAAATCCGTTCCAGGTGACTACCTCATGAAGCTGATTGAGAGAAAAAAACTTTATATATAAAAACATTGAATGAATGAGAAAATGTGTCCAATTTTTGACTGGTACTGTGGCGACCCCTGGTGACAGGGAAAAAGCCGAAATATGAGAGAGACTGTATCCAGTGTATATGATGTACCTTACAACTTTATTTAAATAAATCATTAGCTGTGAAATTTCAAACTTTTTATCACTTTGATATTGAGGCTCAGACCTCTTTTCACCTTTTATTTCATCAGACTGGCCAAATGTTTATGTACTGAATCTAGGGAGCAATAAAATAATCAATATTAAACAAGTCACAACTTTTATATGTGTAACAAAGATCAGGCTTAATATAACCTCTCCAGTGTGTGCTTCAGTGTCGCACATTGAGGCCTGCAAGAGGTGGAAATTAAAGTCAGCAGGGGACAGTCGGTGTTCTTGCTTGTTAAGGTTTTTTATGTGCTGTTAACTGTATGTCCTTTAACACTTCTTGTGGAAAAGCGATGTGTCTGGATGTTGACTGAGACAGAAAGGCAAGTTTTTGCTTGTGGAATGCATAAGCATGTGGTAATTTGGGATTTTGTAATTTCGATGTTGTCTTGCATGTGTAAAAACGGGCTGATTTATTCTTGTGTAGATGATTCATTAGCAGGAAGCGTTCTAGTGGGATCATTGACTCATTTACAATCTTCAGACATTCCTACCTCATATTCATTTCAGTTTAGTTGTATAAGTAGTTTTGTTTGTAAATACATTATGAAACAGACACAAAAGGCATGATTTCAAAGAACTGGATAATCTAAATTATGATGTGAAAAACACAATGTTGTGTTCCACTTTACAGGCTGACTTGTATTAATTGCTGTAAATGCACAGGACAAGCAGTACAGCACAGTGGTGTGAAGGAGGAAAAGGACGCTTGGAAAAAAAAAATAAATAAAGACCTTCTGATCCACCATCAACCACAAATCATCAGGATTTAAATGTAGCATTTATGGTTTTATGCACTTGTGGCTGGTTACTATAGCTAATACTGTACTAAGAAACTTAGTAAAGATGTTCAGTGGAATAATGAAGCTGAGCGTTTCACTCAATGTGAGTCACTCCTTTGGCTCAATGTATTGTGTAGATGCAGTGGTCAGTTCTGTTCAGCTTTATTTCTGTAGCACTTTTCACATTGGAACACTGTCACAAAACAGCATTAGAGAAATTCTATACTGGATATAATCATCAAATATTAGTCGCCTTTCTCTTTACATAATTTTCTGTACTTGTGAGAGTGCGATGTGTAGTTAACACTCACAGTAGGGGGAAAATATGTAGTCATAGTCGGTAACGGCATTAAGCTGTATTTGAGTAAAGTGTACTATATGGCAGTACCATGTACCATGTTAGTACCATGTTTTTGGACTGTCGTAGGAAAATGGAGTATGCGGAGTAAACCTATGCGAATACGGGAGAACACGCAAACTCCAGCTATAATGTAAAATGGTTTAAATAACCGTGATAATGCTGTATAAAAAAATAGCCATAGGCTTTTATTTAAATGTTAAATGGAATAATGCTTGCAATCTATCTCGCAAGTTGTATTTAGGGTAACATTTGAATATTATTCTCATACCCTTTATTGACTAATGCACCAATGGAGATGGGCCTTGTTCAAAGATTCATCAGAGGTCGCTTGAGCCGCTGACCTTACCACTTTTCTCCACTGTTAACTCATCTATGATTACCACGGTCTAATCCTCAACACTATCAGTTTAAAATAGGAAAATAGGGATTTGCTGGGAAAGTACCATGAATTTGCCTCTGCTTAATAGTTTTTTCTATGTGCTATGTAAACTTTTTGTTCTTTTTAGTACTGGATTAACGAGTTCACTACCTCTCTGGGTATCGGGGTCTTTCACTCAGGGATTGAGATTTATGGAAGAGGTGAGTTGTTTATTCTGGTCTGTTTACAACCCCAATTCCAGTGAAGTTTGGACATTGTATAAAACTGTAAAAATGTAATTAAATGATTTGCAATTATTTTTTCAACCAATAATGAATACACTGCAAATACAGGATGCACTATAATTATTCACTCACCTGCCTTGGCTCTCACATGAGCTAATCCATAGGGTTCAATATGACGTCGGTCCACCCTTTGCAGCTAGAACAGCTTTTAACTCTTCTTGTTAGACTTTCCACAATGTTTAGAAGTGTGTTTATGGGAATATATTCTTTCAGAAGCGCATTTGTGAGGTCACACACTGTTGTTGGATGAGAAGGCCTGGCTTTTGGTCTCTGCTTTTGATCTCATCCCAGAGATCTTCTATTGGTCAGGTCAGGACTCTGTGCAGGCAGTCAAGTTCATTCACACCAAACTCATCCATGCCTTTATGGACCTTGCTTTGTGCACTGCTGCACAGTCGTGTTGGAAGAGGAAGAGGCCAGCTCCAAACTGTTCTCACAATGTTGGGAGCATGGAACTGTCCAAATTGTATTGGTATGCTGAAGCATTCATACACCTATGGCAATGGAAGTGATGAACACCTGATTCTGATCATTTGGATGGGTAAGCAAATACTTTTGGAAATGTAGTGTATTCAATGTTAAAATGAATAAACCTGATTATTTGTAAATATTCACACATTTTGAATTTAGGCATGTTTACCAATGTGTTACATTACCTTTCCTTTAAACAATACTAAATAAGTGTTTGGGAACTGAGGACAATAATTGTTGAAGCTTGTAGATAGAATTCTTTACAAATTTAGCTTGATGTACAACATAAAAAGTGTTGGTTTTTGGTCTTGTTGCTTACTTGCAGAGATTTCGTCATATTCTCTGAAACATTTAATGATATTATGGATTGTAAATGATGAAATTCCTAAATTCATTGCAATTTCATGTGAGAAACTTTGCTGTAAACTGTTGGACCTGTTGTTCACAAAGTAGTGAACCGTGCCCCAGCCTTTTGAAGATGCTCACTTTATATCCAATCATGACACTTACCAGTTTACAGTTAACCTGTTCACCTATGGAATTTCCCAGTCTTTTCTTGCCCCGTACTTTTTTGGAACCTGTTGCAGGGATCAAATTCAATATGAGTGAATATTTTGTAAAAAACAATAAACTTTATGAACATTAAATATCTTGTATTCAGTTGAAAATTGGTTGAAAAGGATTTGCAAATCTTCGCATTCTGTTTTTATTGGTGTCTTACCTAACGTCCCGACTTCATTGGAATTCGCGTTGTAAACGCCTAATGATGCAACATCAGTCATACAGGTTAGTCACAGAATATTTCCTCTTACTGTGTTGGGCTTTCCCTATCGTTACAGAATTTGCTTATGGGGGGCATCCTTATCCATTTTCTGGCATATTTGAGATAATGCCTGGTGATGCCACAGAGCTTGGTGAGACCTTTAAATTCAAGTGAGTATTGTATCAGGTTTGATGCTTTCCTAACTCATGTTTAGCTTCAAAGTAATGCCATTAAATTATGTTTTTTTTATTAGAGAGGCTATCGTCCTTGGGAGTACAGACTTCACAGAGGAGGACATTGAGCGGATCATTGAAGAGCTAGGAAAAGAGTACAAGGGTAATGCGTACCACCTCATGCACAAGAACTGCAATCACTTTTCTTCAGCATTGTCAGAGGTAAGACTTTTGCTAGAATGAGGGGAAAAACTAAATATATGCCCAAAAATACAGCGGGGTGTTGTCGCATTTGATTCGTCTATTGTTGTAGCATGACGCTTAGCGCTTTCATTAAGAATTTTGTCAGGAGCCATGGGCGCAAAATGCAGTACATATAAGATACAAATTAATGAGAATGAGTGTAGCAGATAAACAACTGCGATCATTCCATCTGCACTTTAAAAACTCTCGGTCATGCTATCTGCACTAGGGGTTCAAGTGCGCCTCTAAACTGTTTAAGGTGCTCCACTGCAAAGTGTCGCAGAGATAAAATCTGCTTGCTTTTAGTATCGAAGAACTGAGTTTTACACCTTAATAAACATAACCTAGTGATGTCTAATGTACAACAATGTTCTGGAAATAAAATGCGTATTATATACCAAGGTAACATCATAATGTAGATGACATGACACTGTTTTCATAGTACTAATCAAGCGGGAAATCACGAGCGACGATGTCTAATGGTAGATATGTATTGGAACTACTGTATGCATTTTAATATCATGTTTAAATGATTCTTATTTATTGTACAGTAACATGATTTTATGTGCTTTTAATGGTTATCTGGTGATTTTACTCAACTTTACATCTGTCCACCACAAATATTGGAATTGTAAAATGACAAACTTTATTTTATTTATATATATATATATATATATATAACATTACATTACACAGGGGATGGACAATGAAACTGAAACACCTGTCATTTTAGTGTGCGAGGTTTCATGGCTAAATTGGACAAGTCTGGTGGCCAATATTCATTAATTGCACATTGCACCAGTAAGAGCAGAGTGTGAAGGTTCAATTATCAGGGTAAGAGC
>JAOUQT010000036.1:6370312-6380860 GCA_025769995.1 Xyliphius kryptos
TCTGATCCCAACCAAGTTGGGATACTTGTAAGTCGCTTTGGATAAAAGCGTCTGCTAAATAACTAAATGTAATGTAATGTCATACACCTGTAAAAAAGGGTGACTAAATAAAACACTTGAATTTACTTCAGCTCGTCCCATTATTTTTGTTCATATACTGTTAGTCAATTAAATATTTGCAAAATGAAATAATACACACTATGCTTTGTGGTTTTTCTGAGTCATACTCTCCTTCCTGCATGGCAGTGGCCATCTTATTCATGGTGGCAATGACGACACTGCAAGACTGGCGAAGATACTCATAGGGGTTTATGCCTTGTGAGCAGTAGATCTGAGCAAAAGATATAAGCAATGGTAATGTAGCACAACCACAAATTGCATACACACATACACACTGCAAATACACTAAAGATCAGTAAGTGTGAGAATATCTTGTTAGTTATTTGAGGGTATTTAAATGCAAATTAAAACGCACTTACTTGCTCAGCTGCTTTAAAGGCCATGTCCTCTAGTTTGACGGTGGGCAATCCTTCATGTTCGCCAAGTGGAGCGATGAGCTGAGCTCCCGCAGCAGCCACCTCCTGCAGCACAGCATTCACCCAGGCTAACTGCCTTCTGCTCTCTGCTAGTGTTTCACACACCTAAACTTCCAGACAAACACACAAAAAGACACTAACAAAAGTAAGGTCTGGCCAAAAAAAGGTTTCAAATTGTATGGTCATATAAATGCTAAGAAAAATCTTTTGACATGTCATAAATTATAATAATATAATTTAACTACCATACAGAGTCTACCTACAGTCCTGCAGTAATCCTGCATTTAACAATGAAAAATGCCCATATGACATAATTCTGCGCCTAGAGTTTCACTTTACTACTAAATTTATTATTTAAAAAAAAAAAAAAATAGGAAACATTAAATATGCTATTACTTTTGTATAAGATGCATTTTTTTACTATGTAAAAATCAGCTAGCAGATAGTAAATTATAATTGTAATTATAATGCATTATAATGTACAATGTGTGAATTTTCAGTTACATAAATATAAAATATACAGAAAATGTATTTGGACAAAGTCTGCCTATATTTTCAAATATAACGGTATGTGTTAAATCCTCTTGTACTAGGTAGAAAATGCTATTACTATTCTATTACATTGGTGTAAGCCCGAGCATAAACTAAGACCTAGCTGCTGCAATCACTTCCCTATCTCTGGATAAAAAACAATATGGATTAATCTATACATTTACAAATTTGGGAGGGAAAACAGATCCTTATAGAAATATCTAGTTAATATTTGCTTTTTCTAAGGGTTAAAAACTGCATTCGTATTTATTTGCCATACTCAAATATTAGGAATATAAATATATATTATACAAACATAATACATCACTACATGTTAAAATGTGTCAATTCATGTAAATTCAAGCAACATCTATGTTATTCAAAAAACTAAATAAAGACAACTTTCAGTTCCTTTTAAAAACAATAGCATGTTAATAACCTCATATACATGCGGACCATCATTTGCAAACCTAAAACTGGCCAAATTAAAGAAAACCATTTTCATGTATCATATGATATTTCAAGAGTTAAATGGTGTGGTGGTCCAACTGCTCATTTCATGTCTGGATTTTATTTCTGCTTTTATTGGATGTTTGAACTGTACTACTTGAAGAAACAGGAAGGGCATGGTTTCATTTTTACTATCATAACTCACTGACATGCAAATGATTTGTAAAATGACAGTTCATTTTAAGGTTTGATCAGTATATATGAATGTGTAAGCATTTGTGTAGTCCTTATTTGTCTAACTGTATGTGTGTGACTGTGTATGTTTGGACCTGAAGGTCAAAGTTGAGAGCAGCAGGAATGCCTGGAGCATCAGTGCCTGGCATACGACGTCGAATCTTTTTGCAGAACTGGCGTATGTCACTACAGGAAGTGTCCAGATCCTTCAGCAGCAGTGAGAGTGGCGTCTCTTCCTCTCCCGTCTGTAAAAAGGCCCCCAGACGACCCAACTCCACTGCCATGCAGTCCAGAGCACTCTGAGTAAACTGTAATGGTAAAAGACGTTATGTATGTACAGTATAATCATTCTGCAATAATGTGTGCAAAATAAGTATATCAGCCACACTGCCTCTAAAACTACATTGTGTATTATGAGGTTCATTTCGTTAACACATATACACTCACTGAATGCTTTCATTTCCATTCAAGTTATTTTTAAGTCATATCTTATTTTTGTAAGATTGTGAATGGACATCCACTGAGCACGTTTGGTGACTAGTTCTCATAACATTACTGGTATTCTGTGGGTGTGTTTGGGGTAATATGATTGGATAAGCCACAGCAGTGTTGTAAACTGTCAGCGTCATTCTATCACATCACTTTGTCACTTCACTTTGTCTGAGCACAGATACAGATTAAAGTGAATTTTACAATGCAAATTTTGTCTTACTTATTTTTACCCAAGTTAAACAATCAGATATAGTCTGATCAACTATTACAACTTTTGGCAGCTGAAAGACTGACTGATATGCAAAACCAAAAATAGACCACAGTATTTGCATGCTGTGTGGGATGTGTAGACATGAACATTCCAATTGCATTAAGTGATGTTTAAGAGTTTGTGAATCCTTTTGTGATTGAATATCTGAATAAATATGGCACAAAAGATTTGGATAAAAACAAAATCCAACAAAGATATTAGACTTAATTATGTATTGAGGACAAAATTTAATGGTACACATCTGTAAAAAGCAAAATAATGTAAACCTTTAGGAGTACTGGGTAGTTTGAAATGTTGTTGACTTTAACATTTGTGAGATCATGGACCTCAGTAAATAAGTTGAGACTTGATCCACTGCCTGACAGGTTTTGCATCAATGGACAAAATTCAATACCACTGTTACTCTCTGCAGGTGTGGTCACAGCAAAAGCAATTAGAAAATAATTGAGAAATTAAAAAAGCAACCTTCAACTGAAGTGAAAAAAATAATAAAGAAAAATTCCTGACTATGAAATAATTATTTCTATAAAATGACCTTATTGGAACCCTTAACAATATCTTGGAAATAAATGTATTTGAACTATTTATGTAATTTCCACTGTACTTTATAAAATGGATCAAAGTATCTAGGAACCTTTAATTAGTAATGCATTACTTTTTGTTTCCCTGGGGTATAAATATGGTGTCACACAAGGGCCTATTTCATTTACTCACTCATAAACATGATAAAGACAAGAGAACACACTATTCAAGTAAAACAGATGTGTGTCGACATTCAAAAATCAGGCAATGGCTAAAAGAAAATAGCCCCTCACCTGCAGATGCCCTTATCTACAGTCAGATCAATCATCAAAAAGTTCCAAACATCTGGAACTGTGACAAACAAACCTTGGAAGAGGAAGCAAGTGTATCTTGCCACCACGCACAGCGAGAAGGATGGTAAAAAGTTCTCCAAAGCTCACTGTAAGAGAATTGATGCAAATGGTAGCATCTTAGGATTACGAGGTCTCCCAAACATCCATCAGGCGCTATCTTCACGTCAACAAGCTGTTTGTGAGGCATGCACGGAGAAAGCCTTTTCTTATGAGTTATACTCAAAACTGTGAACGGGTGGAATTTGCCAAGCAGTACTGGAATTTTAGCTGGAGCCATATGCTTTGGTCAGATGAGACCAAGATAAAGCTTCTTGGCAACAAACACTCTAAGTGGGTCTGGTGTAACACCAAGGATAAGTACGCAAAATAACACATCATGCCCACAGTTTGGTATGGGGGAGGATTGGTGATGCTGTGGGACTGTTTCTCCTCCAAAGGACCTGGAACCTTGTAAGAATACATGGAATCACAAACTCTGAAATTTTGAATCACAATCTGGTAGAAAGCTAAAGATGGGTCATCACTGGGTCTTTGAGTAAGATAATGACCCTAACCATGTGGCCACATCTATTCAAAAATGGGTCACAAGGCACAAAATCAAGCGCCTCTCATGACCATCTCAATCCCCAGAGTTCAACCCAATAGAAAACCTGTGAGGTGAGCTGAAGAGGAGAATGCATAGGAGAAGACCGAGGACTCTGGATGATTTATAGAGTGCAAAGAGGAATGTTCAAAGAACCCTCTTTCTGTATTTTGGCAAATATGATTTTATTCAAAAGATTTATTTCTTAATGTGGGATTTTTTTTTCCCATCAAACAAAGGCACTTGAATTAAAGCTTTTTTTTCTCTCTCTTTTTTGCACTGATGTCCTATATCATTAAAAAGGGAATTTATTAGAAGCAAAATTTATAAACTATAAATTCTTCCAAATTATTATGGAAGGCACATTTATATAGCTACTTTTTATATAATTTTTATTGTTCATTCATTTATGTCAAAGTATTTCCAATTATCTAACTTTCCTACTACTCAAAAGTTTATAAAGTAAAGCTATCTTTTGTTGAGTATATATTTCACACAGACATCAAACATCAAAGTCAATTAAACTTGCATAAATACCCAAATTAAAAAAAAAAGTAAGCAGCTCAAGTGTTAATAAATAATTATGTGTATCTTACTTTAATATGGTCAACCAGCTGCACAGTGCAATCCTCAGTCTGTTCAGCCAGATGAACACTGTAGAGATGCTGAAGGAACACAGTTTTACAAATTTAATCAAAAATTAAGTTTGGTGTCAAAATAAAAAAATAAATCTAATATTCAAAATAGCAATATAATCCTAAATTTGCACTAAAATGTTTCACTTCTACAAGGAGATTTAATTTTAAAATAAGAATTTAACACTTCATTTACATTTACAGTTTGGTACACTTCTTTTAATAGTATATTTATACAATGATTTCAATTAATAAAAATTAAAATGTTATTAACTGTATAAGAATTTCCATTCAATAACAAATAGGTTAAAAAATCATTGTTAAACTTATTATCACAATATAAAATAGTTCAAATTCAAATGTGAAAGTGGAAACAAAGCCATTCTGCTGTGCACTAACATCCTCATTCCAACTCAATCTATACCAAAAAGCTTCGAGTAATGCAAACTGAGCTGACTGCATTTTATTTTTAAGTGCTTACTCAGCTAATCAAGGCGGGAGTACAACATGCTATAACACGTAGATGTAGAGTTTAAAACATGTCAGTTAAACAGCATATTAAATCAATGCAGTGTAGCAGATGAAGAGAATGAGAGTATTGTTGACGTCACATTTACACTCAGAGTCAATTTTGACTACTATTATAATATTGTAATTTCTAAAAAAAAATGAAAATATATATTTTTTAAATATTAAAAAAATAATATAGTACATTTAAGGCTACGTTCTGCTACAGTTATACAGCTCTAATATTACAGTAATGTGTCTCAGTTAGTCAGTGACATTTAGCATCTGTCTCCGACAATTAAATGAAGTAATGGCAAATGTAGGTCTTGCTTTTCATTTACTGTTAAGTTTGTAGATTAAGAGTAAGACAGAGAGAAAAAATAAAAAGTGTGATAAATACCTGATAATATTTAATAGCTTTAGTGAGTGGCTCCACATTTACAGTTTCATCCAGTTGGTCTTTGTGCAGCAGGTCAATAAGGAAGTCTAAAGAGCGCTCATGCACAGACATCTCTGAGTACAGAGACCCCACACGCTTATAAACCTCTACATCACACTGATTCAGCGCACTATATAAAGACAGATAAAAAGTGTGTATTAATACAACAAAAAAGTTTTACTAAGATTTGTATCACAAGTTAAGCAATGAAAAAATGATACACACAATTCATATTTGTGCAATGTGGCCTGAAGCAAACTCAAAGAATAAATGAGTCCAGCAGCAAAGCTCAGCTGCTCCCCGACTGCTCCTCTCATCCCTGGTCTTTGGGAACAGTTCTCAGTCAAATCAAACTTCTCTTGAGCCTGCTTACTTATAAGTTCAGCCTGTAACCAACACACAAACACATGTGCACAAATGTCTTATTTTATATTATATATTTCTATTGTTATAATGATTTATTCTGAAAGACACATGCATGCCTGTTGTACATAAATGGCGAGGTGATGTGCATTTTAAGTGAAGTGATGGAGGGGTCTGTTTTGCCTACTGTGCTAACACAAAGAGGAATAAGTCCTTCACATTTTAGGGCACTTCAGTCATAGTACTTGGTGGGACCAGGAATCGAACTTCAGGCTGCAAGGCTGGTTCCTGAACCACAAAAATACGACCGCCTCATTCTTATACAGAGCTAACATGTCTGTCTGCACACAATTCTCTAGATTCTTAAATGTTGCTCTTCATAATGTTGGCACAGGAGGTTGAAGTTCTAAGAGCTATGACTGCATAATCCCCTTTTACAGATACATGACACTAGGTGTAGTAACTGCTGTGTGATGATGAAGTTGCCTTCCTTGTTCAGCAGTAGGCTGTGAGAACACTGAGGGAATCAGAAAACCCAGGGAAAAAAGCAAAGGGAAACAACAACGTCTAGAAGTCTACATTGTTTAGACCTAGACAAAAAACACAGTACCTTGCAGATGAGTCTGGGAATAAGGAGAAGGACGAGGACACAGTCATGGTCTCCTCCATGCCTCACAAAAGAGTCAGGCATAAAGGAGGTGAGCAGCGTCACGTGCCTGTTTGCC
Organism: Xyliphius kryptos; assembly: GCA_025769995.1. Classification (NCBI taxonomy): domain Eukaryota; kingdom Metazoa; phylum Chordata; class Actinopteri; order Siluriformes; family Aspredinidae; genus Xyliphius; species Xyliphius kryptos. Next base: position 6,376,954 of record JAOUQT010000036.1, read on the forward strand.
TGAGCCACCTCCATTTTACGAAGTTCCATTTCAATCGCCTTGTATATCAGATACACATATACACACACATACACACACACATATACACACACACACATTAATTAAATAAACTTAACTTATTGATTATAATCTGCCACACCTACAACATGGCATTTTTTTTGTGAAATACATGGTGGATGATGTAAAGTGTAAAATACATTATCTTGAGTAAAAATACAGTATGTGTAACCAGTAAATTAAGGTTGTAAAAGATTTTAAAATGTAATGAACAACTTTCAAAAACTGAATTACTTTAAAAATTTTGCTACTTTTGAAAATTACTTTTAAAACTTTTAAATTGAGGCAAAAGCTTAACAACCTTCATTTTAAAAGTTGCATGGCAGTGTAAGCTCGCTGCATGTACTGTATGTATATTTCAGCCTACAAGTCAACATTTTCCAATTTACCAATTTTATCTTCACATAAATTATGGAATAATGTGTGTTATGGTATGTACTTTATATTGTTTAGAAGTTTAAATGTCAGAAAGGTTTTATGTGAAGACTTCAAAAATGGCACAAGTATGTAATTTAAACATGCCACGAAATACAGACTATAAAAAGATCCATCTGAAATCAGATGAATTCTAATCTTTGATCCATTTCCTAACAGTATAAAGTACATAGTCCAATAAAACATGAAGTCTGTAGAGTCTTTAGTTTGTAAACCTTTAACTTAAACTACATGTGACTAACCTTTGCATATGCTTTCGTTTCTGCAAACTTTATTTTAAAGTCAAAGAGCTCTGCTGACTGCTGCTGTGACTCGACTGTCGCCTCCTGCTGGCTCATCAGCTCTCTGTTGACCTCCTGCTCAAACACATGCACGACATTTTAAAATTAACAGTCACTAATTATTTTTAAAAAAAACTAAAAGCCTTTATGAGATGAAGAGAGACAGACAGAACGTACAGTGCCAATAGGAATGTGGTGTGGCGACAGCTACACCAGCCAACCCAATGATGTCGTAACCTTTGTAGATACAAGTCATATTTTCTTTAGCACTGTTCTGACCACTTACACATCCAACAATATGCTGCACCAATGACTGCAAAGCTTATTTTATCATTATTTACAGGAAAACCTACACTATATTTACAAAAATATTTAAGCACCTACTTATAAGGTTTATGGAATCACATTCTAAGTTCTTTAAATTAGTCATTAAAATGCTTCTGTTCTAAATTCTACAAGAACAAAAGGTTAGTCATTTACATGATACATGAACGCAAACATGTTTGTATAGTATTTATACAGTTTTACAGAGGTGTAAAATAACTACAGGTTTATATTAACACTGAATATTTCCTTTAATGAGTTATACTTATTTCATTCCTTTTAGCACAATATAATAATCGAGTGAGAGTTACAGTATCGAGATTCCTTTCATATAAATGTATTTGAGTTTGTTTAAGTTTTAGTTACGAGTTTAAGTTTAAAGTTTTAGTTAAGAGTTTTATGTGACTTGAGGTTGATGCCCCCTTTGCAGCTATACCAGATTCTGTGTTTCTGGGAATAAATAATGGAGCGTGTATGTGGGAATTATGGCCCATTTAATTTTTGAGGTTAAACAGACACTGGAAAGGAGAGTCTGGCTCAAAGTATCAGTTCTCAGGTAGGGGCTCTCTGTAGGCTGCTCATTCTATATCAAACTTATCCAACCATGCCTGCATACTGAAACAAAAAGGGCTTTCCCTAAAGACTAACATAACAATTGCCCATAATGCATTTGTATATGTGGAAATGTGAAAAAAAAAACACTTAATGTAACACCTGAATCAAATTCTAAATTCTGTGATAAAGGGCTGTGGCCAAAAATCCGTGTCCATGTAGTGTAAATCCAAAGCTCTTTAAATTTAATCACTGTTTGAAAAACTAATAATGTACTTGATTACTGTTGAACTGATCATCTGTAAATAATATATATACCCTCTTTATATTTCTTAATCACTAACATTCCCATGGCACCCAATGAGTTTTTGGGTTCTTCCCAAATTGAAGTTTTGACTTTTTCCTGTCCTCACAGGATTAATAACATTGTTTTCTTTTTAAAATTCTACATTAAGAAATCTGAACAAGAATTTAGCACAGGGCAAACTTAAGCAAGACTGTATATAAAAGGTTGTGTTGAACCTGTAGGTGTGTGGTCAGCTCTCTGTATTTCTGTATAGTCTGCTGATAGTCAGCCATGGTCTCTTGTGCTGCCTCAACGCGTTTCTCAGCTTCTCTCACGCTGGCAGCACTCAGATCCAGCTGTTCCCTCAGCTCCAGCTCAGTCTCTCTGGCATTTTCCTGTAGCTCATCATTCATTTCGTTAATGGCTTCCTAAAATCCAAACACATTTAATATTATGCACAATAAAAAACAAACTGTTATAAACTCTATGCTGCATAAACACAAACACATAATCCTATGCTAGCAGGAGTGTGTCCACTCACCAGGTCAGTCACAGCCTCCCTCAGCTCTCGCACTTTCTCTTCCAGGTCCAGATTGCGTTCAGTCAGAGTTTCGACCATTTCTTCTGCTCCAAGAGCTGCATCCACCTTTATTTAACAAACATAAACTTAAACATGTTTATACCATGGTCCTACTTATTTTAGTGTGTTGTAATACTGCATTTCCTATTAATGAACTGATGTTTTACCTACGGTACATTTATAAACAAATTAACAAATATGGGGTGTTACACCATGGTTATTTAAAGAACAGGGATTGAGTCCGATCTACACAAATCCTGTCTGTAGAAGAATATCATAAAGCATAAATATTTTTATGAACCTCAAATTAAAGAACAGTGTCAGGCTGAAAAATGTAAAAACAAACACCTCTTGCAGGTTTAGAGTCCACAAATCCACAGCCAGGCAATTATTACTTTTCCTAGCAGTGGTCAACCAGCAAAGATCTCACTAAGAGCAAGGTGTGTAATATTTAAAGGAATCACAAAAACCCAGTGTTTAAGCAGCATATGGCCTTTTACACATGTGATATATATAAGATTAATGCTTATAAGTCTACCATCAGGAGAACACTGAACAACCATAGTATGCATAGCAGTGTTGCTAAGAGAAACAAGTTTTAAAAATCAATGTTGCCTGTTTGTGTTACACGTTAGTCATATCATATCAAAACACCTTTCATTTAATTTGAATTTCATTTAAAAAAATGTTCTGGTAATCCTGTAAGTTTGCATACCTGTATCACTTACAGCTATGTAACATTACAGATAAAGATTTAAGTAAAACTTTTACAGAAATATAGAAAAGTGTAAAGAGTGTAAAAATAAAATGTAAGCACCGCCGTATATGACAAACAGTCAAGAAGGTAAGGACAGAGAAAAAATTAAAAGACCTGCTCTTTAAGTTCATCTATTGTCTTCTCTGCCATCTTCATCTCCTCCTGAACTTTCTCTTTTTGTGATCTTAACACATCCAGCTCAAAGTTCTTCTTCTCCATCTGCTTTTGCAGCTTATTGTGTTCCTGTTTCTCAGAGGCAGACAGATCACGCATCCTGATGCACACAGACACACACAAACATACAAACCATCACATATAACCATCAGAGAAAAAAAACACAGAAGCTACTGAACATCTGGCTTTAGAAAGCTTTGATACAACCTCAAAACATGGTGAAACTATAAAATACACACCCACCTAACCAATGCCTCCTTCAGACGGGCATTCTGTTCTTCCAGTTGTTTCACATGATAACTTGATGCTGCTCCGTCTGTGCCTGCAAAGCACTCATTTGTAAAAACTTTGATTTCTACTGAGTTTTATATTTTTACTGAATTATATGTAAGTAAGTAAGTAATTATTTATTTATATAGCGCTTTTTACAACAGTGTGTCGTCACAAAGCAGCTTTACAGA
>JAOUQT010000036.1:6477423-6493083 GCA_025769995.1 Xyliphius kryptos
CATTCACATAGGACTACATAGTGACCTTGACATTTAGGAAATTGTGTGTTGTTCTCTAATTTTGATCTCCAGTGTAGATCTGTCCTCCTTTCTACCTGGACATTTTTATACATCTGTCCCCCTGCCTAGCTGGACATACTTATACATATGTCCTCCTTTCTACCTCTGCATTCTTATACATCTGTCCCCTTGCCTAGCTGGACATACTTATACATATGTCTCCCTGCCTAGCGGGACATTCTTAAGTGCTTCAAAAGTGCTTCCTCTTTTGCTAGTTGGACATTCCTATAGATCTGTCCCTTTTTCTTTCTAGACATTGTTATACATTTGTACCCCTGCCTAGCTGGACATTTTATAGATCTGTCCCCAAACCTAGCAGGACATTCTTATAGTGCTGCCCCTTTTGCTTGTTGGACATTCCTAAAGATCTGTCCCTTTTTCTATCTGGACATTTGTATAGATCTGTCCCCCTGCCTAGTGGGACATTCTCATAGATCTGCCCCCCCCTTTCATCTGGACATTCTTATAGAGATGCCCCCCTTTCTAGCTGGGGGCAATATAGGGGCAATTTAGAGCAGCTAATTCATCTTGAATCCATGTTTTTAAACTGTTGTAGAAAACCGGAGAACCCGAAAGAAACCCACATGGACACAGGGAGAACATGCAAATCCTGATTTAAACCTGGAAACCATGCAATATACTGGATTCGGAAAACTTGAATTATTTTATTAAGACCTGCAACATAAAACTGCTGTCAAGTCAGAAATACAAAAGTCCCTGAGAATAATCCAGATTATAAAGGAACACTGTAACCCGTCGCCATGGTGTTTTAACTTCACAGCCTTTGTTCCAACCTTCGTCTACTGAGGATCTCACTCGCAGAGTGTGTGTTGCTCTTGCTTTTAATATCCCTGATGTTTTGTTTAGTTCTCCCCCCTCGTGTCCTTGACTTCCCTTCCTGATTTCTTCTCATCTCCCTCCAGCTGGTCTTAGTGTTCTTGCGTCACCACGGCCGCGTGCTGCGATGTTCATGCTTCTGACGGACCCACTTGGCCGTGCACCGTTGCTCCCCCACTGTCCAGGACCAGCCATGCCTGTCTGCGTCTGCGGCACGTCCGCTCGCTCGGGGCCTCGGCTCTTCGTTAACCGTCCCCTTGCCCTGTAAGTCGTCCTGTAAGTCGTCTTTTTTCTCTGCAGATGAATCCGGCTGCTCGGACTCGGCCCTGGAACCTGGCAGAGACGATAGAGGTGAACTCCGGTCCCGTGAGCTAAGGAAAAGGAGATAAAGGCGAGATAGGCGCGGGAAAAGCAGACCAAGCCGTTTAGCGGGGAATAAAAAATAGAGGTCAGGAAAAGGTTGCCGGGAGCCGGTTAGAGAGAAAAGAAATGAAACCATGTACAATTATAAAACTTATTGTGCACCTCCCTGTAAGGGCAGATGGCCGATCCTCATCTGGCAAAGGATTGTAGTGTCCACAGACTTTTGTGTCTCGTGAGACAGTACTCTGGCATAGTGGGGGACGCATTGAACCTGTGCTGAGGGACAGCTATCTTATTACAACAGGCTTTAATTTGCTCCCTATGAAGCAATTGATGGGGTCGCTGTTGGGCGACGACACTAGCTGTTTGCATGAGAGCAGCTTTGTGCACAAATGCATCGGCGCTAAAAATAAAATATGGAGACCGGAAGCATCCACTTCGGAGATGGAGTTTATGCACCATGTGATGGTTTGTCAAACCAAACAACCTCCTAAAATCGTTTCACATTTACAAACAAACTATAAGAATCTGACCTCATAGGCACTTGGCTTTAGGGGCGGGATAATTGCACCACCTTCCGTTTTATTCCATGAAAATTCCATTTTTAGCTAAATGACCAAAAGTATGTACATATCACCTTCCATATGAGCTTAATGGAAATTCTCATAGATCTGTCCCTCTTCCTAGATGGACATTATTATAGAGCTGTCCCTCTTTGTAGCTGGACATTTTCACAATTTCATGGTATCAACAAATCCCAAAAAAGTTGGGACAAGGCCATTTTTACCACTGTGTGGCATCCCCCCTTCTTACAACACTCAACAGACGTCTGGGGATTGAGGAGACCAGTTTCTAAAGTTTCGAAATAGGCATGCTCTCCCGTTTATGTCTAATACAGGCCTCTAACTGTTTAAATGTCTTGGGTCTTCATCGTCGCAGTTTCCTCTATATGATGCGCCAAATGTTCTCTATAGGTAAAAGATCTGGACTGCAGGCTGGCCATTTCAGTACCCGGGTCCTTCTCCTACGTAGCCATGATGTGATTGCTGCAGAATGTGGTTTGGCATTATCTTGTTGAAAACTGCAGGATGGCACGGTGGATTGGGTTTACTGACTATGCTTTCTGGAAGTATTTCGGAGCCCATTCTGTAATTTCCTTGACAGTGGCATTCCTGTTTGAGGTGCAGTGATGTTTAAGGACCCGGAGATCACGAGCATCCAGTAGAGTTTTACGGCCTTGACCCTTACGCACAGCATTTGTTCCAGATTCTCTGAATCTTTAGATGAGGTTATGCACGGTTGATGATGATAACTTAAAAGTCTTTGCTATTTTATGCTGGGTAATACCATTGTGGTATTGCTGCACAACTTTCTGCACAACAATGGTGAAATTGGTGATCCTCTTACCATCTTGGCCTCAGAGAGACACTGACCTGTTGTCAGTTGACCTAATTAGTGTTAATTGGTCTTCCAACTGTTCATTATATGTTCAATTTCATTTTTCCAGCCATTTATTGCTACTTGTCCCAACTTTTTGGGGATTTGTTGACACAGTGAAATTTTGAATCAACATATTTACCCTTCATCTATGTTCTATTACGAATAAAGTATTGAATTTGCCATCTCCACAACACTGCATTCAGTTTTTATTTACAATTTGTTTAGTGGCCCAACTTAGCTTAAATTGTGCAGCATACCCAGTTTATCAGTGGTCTTGCTTTCACTTACTATTTTCAATTTCAATGTTTAAATTTATGGTGTACAACACATTGGTAGGTTTAGTAACTTGTAAGTTACATTACATAAAGACTGCTTTGCAGGTTTACGTTAGAAAAAAGCTGGTGCATTTGGAGCAGAAGTGAAAGCTGTACCTATGTAGTACACGTTCCACATGACGTATTTGTATTTGAAGAGCATGTCCTCTCTGCTCGCTCGGAGATGCTGACTGAAGCTCTCCATGTCGCATTTGTAGAGCAGGTCCAGGAGCAGCAGGCTGGGAACCCTCAGTATTATATTAGCCACGTCTTCTAACCGCACCATCTTCACCAATTACACGGCTTAACCAAACAATAGTATAAACACACGGTGTGCATCTCCGAACAGGATGTTCCGGTAAGGTTCTGTCCTCATAAAATCACCCGCTCGATGCATCACCTTAACTCCATACTGCTTTAGGGCTTCATAAAATGCTCTTAAAGCCTGCACACGTCCGTCTGATTTTCAAACGTGAAACTAATACCGTATTCCAACTGTAGAATGATGACCGCCGCCTTCGGGTCTATGTTTAAATCCTATCTTTAGTATCCGTGTGGCTTAGTCTGAACACTTTTGTAATTGTATATGTAAGCATATATGATGTAAATCGCTTAACTCGCAAACAACTTCGTTTGGAAATCACTGACAGAAAGCTACACTCCTATCACTTCAGCAAGTCAACGCAGCTTTTTCCTGTGACGTAGGAAGTGGGTCGCATCCGATTTACACATAAAAGCCCTAGTTTAATAGTCCCTGCTTTCTAAATAGGAAAGAGGGGTACACAAAGCCAGAATAATACACAGGCATAAACATGGTTATTTACATTGCGAATGTATTTACCTAAAAGGTGTAGTTAAAAACAAGTATGTACTAGTTTACTTAAATAATATATAGCCTTATTTAACTAAACTAGTTAATGCCACCTACTGGTGCATAACGTATTCATTTATTATCTTCCGCTTAATCCTCTATGAGGGTCGCGGGGGGGTTGCCCTTACCCATCCAGAGCAGAACGTGTCTTGCTTATTGCTCTCAATTTACCCTATTTGAAATGTTAAAAACAAGTTATTTTAAATTACAATACTAAATAGGTAATATCTATTTAATGTTTGTATTGTGTTTTATTACTGCCTCAGATAGAAGATGCTAAAAACCCATTTCACTGTTTTAACACTGTTTTGTCAGCAACAATAAAGTTGAAGTTCCTAGACAATTGGTGCATTTGCATTCATTCATTCATTTATTCATTATCTTCCACTTATAAGTAAGTAAGTGATTCATTTTGCCTACTGTGCTTACACACAGAGGAATTTGTCCTCCACATTTAACCCATCTGTGCAGTGAAACACACACAAATACACACACTGGTGAAGTGAGCACACGTGCCGGGAGAGGTGGGCAGCCTTTCATACGGCGCCCGGGGAGCAATTGGGGATGGGTGCCTTGCTTAAGGGCACTTCAGCCATATTACTTGGTGGGACTGGGAATCGATTCGGCGACCTTTAGGTTGCAAGGCTGGTTCCCTAACCACAAGCCTACAACTGATTATTCCTTTATGAGGGTCGCGGTGGGGTTCCCCATGCCCATCCAGAGGAGAACATCTTGGGTGCTGGGCAGATACAGCCAGGACAGGGTGCCAATCCATCGCTGGGCACACACTCAAACACACATCCACACACTCATCCACACACTATACAGGGCAATATAGAACATTTAATTTACCTTGCATCCATGCATTTTTGGGATGTGGGAGGGAACAGGAGAACCCGGGGGAAACCCACGCAGACAAGGGGAGAACATGGAAACTCCACCCAGATTGTGATTTGAACCAGGAATCCCCAGCGCTGAGAGGCAAACGTTCTAACCACTAAGCCACCTTGCCCCCCATTTGCATTTATTTATATTGCAAAATCTTATAGTTAACATTTTACATTCACATTTCAATTAATCTTATAAATAAACAAATCCCAAAGCACATTTGAATTTGATATGTGTGAAAACAAAATGCTATTTTAGGATTTCTTCATGTATTAGCGTGTGTGTGTGTGTGTGTGTTCCACATACAAATCAATGATTACCATAACATTTTATATACCTATTTTTGGGTACCCTGCGAAGGTTTATATACGAGTTACACCCACCAAGAAGCAGCTCAAGACGCCTTACCACCTGGTTTGAGTTAGCAACACCAGTGATTTGTGGCTATGAGTGATAAACGCTTTTGTGCGCAGGGGAAATTTATATTGGGGTGATGTGGAAGTTGTTTTGTTTGGTGTTTTTATTTTTTTTTTGTCTCAGATGGGTAAATGTGGTTTCTTTTTCCACCAAGAATCAACCAATTACAGATAAATAATGTTTACACCATTTGCTGGTAACGTCATCACAAGCCAGAACAAAGCCTGGCCAAAAAGGGGCTAGTACTATATATGTAGCATATACCTTAACCAATCAGCTGTTCCAGATCAAAGGTATTCTCTCAAGCTGGACTTTTGTTCATATGCAATGGGTGAGAAGGTTCTGTTCTTACCTAAACAGTTTTTGTTTCCTGTATACTTTCAAGCAGTCCCTGAATACAATGATAATTTTGACAAGATATATATTAGAGCCCTAACGTATTAAACATATTAGTCATTTTGTTCACTTCAAACACGTTCTATTGCTCAAGTGATATTTTATACAGAGACTATATACTAAAATAACAAACTTTAATAACTGTAAAACATTTAATATGAATGTATTCTGTGAAAATAGCAGCTTAGCAAGTACGCAAAGGAAGGAAATACTTCAATTAAACCAATATACCTTGATCACAGGAAAAACATTCCACTCTGCGACTTTTTGGCCTTTGGGACGGGCTTTTAATAATTAGAATGTACATATTAATAATAATTTATCATTTTCCTCTTAAAGTACCATATTATACTATTATATTACTATAATTATAGCTAACTAGCATCCCACCTGACACACAGACTAATATTTTATTGGAAATGCATGAGTCAACTGTGGTCAGTTCAAAACTGTCTTTCTTCTGCTTACTCATCTATTTCAAAGCAAAACCAAAGATTTTGGGAAACAGAGTGATACCATAGAGAGGTCAGCATTGCATGAGAGGAAGGAAAATCCTGTCAACACTCTTGGGTAACTCACAGCGAGCATACAGCAGATCTGCATGTAGTGGCTATTGGTTAAAGTGCAAGTAAAAAGCAATAGGTGCTGTAAAGGTCTGTCTCAATGAGCACAGGGTAAAGGAAATGGGCTCAGTGACCTTTGCAGCCAATTTCCCCCATGTTCAAACAGAAGCATGAAAGACGTGTCTGTTTCTGAAGTCCTGTGTAAAATGTCAGTTGCAACTTATCCTACCAGTAGAAGGATTTTCTGTGAAAGTAGATTCCCTCATTATTGGCCTAGGCTTTTAAGTCTCTTCACGTAGATGTTTTGACCTCAGACACTCCTCATGTTTTGGCTTTCCTAAGAAATGGATGAATGATTTTGCTTCCCCACACAAAAGGCAACTTTTGTGGAAAGGCATGTAAAGGAAATCACTGTTAGCTACTGGCATGACACAAATGTTAAATGTTTTTTAAGATATATATATATGATTTTTTTGTGGTCCACTTGTAAGCATTTAATGTAAATAATGTTTGTCAAAAATAAAGCCCTATACGTTTGCTCTAACTTATTTAAAATAGCATTTAAATTAATAGTTTGGAAGTCTAGAATACATTTTGGTATTATTGTAGCAAAATGATACATAAAAAAGCACAGACATAAAAAATAAATATGTTCATTGCATTTTCATTAGTATAGTCTAATAATATACATTAAATTTTATTCATATTACTATTCGCCCTGCTCTTTTTCTAGTATAGCTTGATGCTAAGTCATCTTTAATGTTTTAAAATAAATTATATTCCACATTTCAATTCAGATTTATTTTAAGAAAACAGAGGTGTACATCAAGGGTGTATATTAATTCCGCCGAGGCTTCACATTTGGCCAATAAGTAAGCTGATGCCATTTCAGTAGTCTGCCTCTGAAACTTCTCCATGACTTCACCTTACAGTAAGTGATAATATGGAAGTATAGAGTGGGAAGGTGGAAGAAATGTATTCACGGTTTGAAACACCACACCTCAGTGTGATGCAATATACACGTATCAATCAGCAGAAACTTCCATTTGAGTAAACTTAAGCTACCTTTTCATTTAGGCACTGACAGTAAACATGACTCTAAAAATGAGTATTTAACATGTCTTATTTCCATTTCCTTTTTTGAAATATATAAACTAGATAATGGCAAAATTCTTTTTTGCTGTGTTACCTCTGCCCGGATGGAACTGCACTTTTGTAATAGGGGAATTCCTAGTTCCTTCAGGGGGAGTAGGTTTTTTTCCCCCTCCCTTTCCCCTTTTCCCTTTTTTTGTTTTATGGGAATTGAGGGCTGAACCAGTGAGATGTTTTTCCTCAGAAGTGCTGTGTATTGATTCATTATGAGGGGGCGGGAGACTCCCGCCCACTTCTTCCTTCTTACTGGGAAGTGACTGCACTGCCAGGCTTACTGTACTCACAGAGCATGACTGAGTGAGTTAGTCTAAATGAGAGAGAGCAAGAGAGAGACTTGATGGTACATAGGTATTTAAACTGAAAGATTTCATCTTGTTGGGAGAGCAGGTATGTGATGGCAAGGCAAATATAGCACTTTTAAAAAAAAGTGATAGACACAAAAGCATAAATGCATTTTTCTCTAGAAGGGAAGTTTGGTACAATGTTCTGTCATCTGGGATGAGTCGGTCTTCTTAGGTAAGCATCAAATTCTCCTTTAAGTACTGTTACTACATTAAAACAGCATTAAACATTGCAGTTTTAGTAATATTTATTTTTCAATTTTACTTAGATTAACTGTTATTTGACATGCTACATACATGTTAATAATGTGGTCTGCTGTATATAATCAGCTTTAATATACAAAGGACTACTTATTTAGTTTAAACTTTTCTGGGGATAAATCAACACCACAGTAATTGAGGAAGTTAAACTGGTTTTACTTTGATTTAAGGGTAAAAAACATCCTGAAACTCTCCAGGTGTGGTGCACAGGGTGCACGTCTCAGAAATTCAGTAATGATCAAACATTAAACAAATATGTGAATAAGATAACATTTACAAAATAAACGTAGCTTTAGCCGTTCGTCCTGTCACCTTTTCTGGCAGCTATAAGTTGAGGACAGTTTAGAAAAAATAGGATTTTAACATTTCTGATAATTACTTATGTTTTTTGTCGATCAGCAGTAGTTTAACAATTTGCCATATTATTTTCAGGCTTTTGTGCTCTCTAAAGCTTTGTCTGTGCATCAGTACCAATTTCAAGGCTCATCTTAATGGCGACTGCATTTGATTTTCTATAGAATTTAAATGTGTCTGGTTCTTCTGAGCACTTAGCTATGAGAACTGAATTCCATAGATGGTGGTCTTGTTGAAGTCATCTATGGACTCAGTTCTTTTGGCAGTGTGTTCTTTTTCAGCGTAAGCAGCCACTATCTCTATATTGACAATTCATTCTTTTTATACTATGTAATTATTATATACTTTACACAAATTTCTGGAACATGTTGTAAATGTAAATAAATATAAATGTATTTAAATAGGCCTAAATATGAAATACTTTTAATAGTATATTTAAGAATACAGTTACAAACATTTTAAACATAATTTGCATTTATGGTAAACAATTACAGTTGAATTAAATGGTTTCAGTTACATTGAAATAACTTTTTTTTAATTTAGTTTCACTATATGTCCGTATATCAATGTACTCCCACATGCTGAACACAAATATGCCTTATCTCTTGCTCCTGGTAAATGACTCAGGATCATTCCATGGAAACAGAAAGTCATGGACTCCCTACCAAGAAAACCACTCACAACCATTACTAACATGCACAATGTTTTTCTCTTTAAATTCTATTTTAATGCATCATGATAAAATCAAATATTTAAATTACTTTTTTTTACTGGATGTTGTTCATTTTGTTTAAATTTAATTTCATTAATTTTTTCCATTAGTAAAAAAAAGTATTGATCGCTGTTAATTGACTAGTTAAAACAATACAATATATATTAACAAAAATAATTATTATTTATTTATGCACCGTACAAGACTAATGTTAGAAGTGTTGTAAAAACACAAAAATGAATGTTAACAACGACTTTGATTGAAAGATAATAGCCTCATTGTTAGTTTTGCAATTTCATCTTCTTTAGGATAATCTATTTTATATACATTTCATATATACCTATAGAATATAATACTATCCAATTAAGTAATATTTACTATATCATATGTATATATAGATGAAGTTGTAATGATTGCACAATAAGCAATCTATTGGGTTATAATTCAAAGGTCACAAAATGAATATAAGTGAAAAACTGTATTAATTACACTGCAGAACTTTAGACAGTTAGTAAAATATGTTTGTATTCAAAATGCTGTGTGTCAAACAGCTTACATCAAATTCTAATGCAAGTTAGTGATTTGTTTGAAAATCCCTGCTACTTTGGTGTAATGTTGAATGAACTGAAGAGAAACGGATTTGGTTTGTCCAATGTTGTGTGTTTGTTGTATATATATATATATATATATATATATATATTAATAAATCTGTTAGTTAGGATGATTGATTATAAATGGTTTTTTTAATACATTTCTGCAAAACAGACATCAAAGTATTATGTAATCCAATGTCCAATGTACCTTATTAACACTTATTAAAATGTTACTTTGTTGAGTTTATTATATTGTGTCTTTTCCGTTTCTTGTCGTTTGAACTTCATATTAACTTTAAAATGTGTTAAAACTTAAACTGGGTCACACTGCAATGTGCAATTTTACAAAAACCGTATAGATGCTTAACATCATATATGTTCAACTAAATATGCATATTACATTTACAACAGTATTCATGTGAATAAGTAAATAGCCAAGGTATTATAAATAAGTAATTAGGTATTATAAACTAGTATTCTCCCTTTTTCTTTTTTTTTGTTAATTATTTTTTCTGTCCTCTTTCTAAAAATTACATTGTCTTTGCGTGACTTTTCTGAAACCTCAGTTCATCTACAATGATAGGTCTCACAACAGTTGGTAGGTCATACAACAGTGCAGAGTTAGGTGCCAAAAACTCACCACCGATCCTGTTTCACAAGTTTTTCACTCTACAATTCACATAAAAAATCAATCTATTATATGATGCCAATTAAACCAAGTCATATAATTCATCTAGATTGAATAAGCATGTTTATAGGTAAATATTAATTGGTGTGTATACAAAGTATTTGGAAAAAAAGATTATCATTTAGTGGTGATCATTCACAGATAACCACCAGCTGGTTATCTGATTTTGTCTGCTATGTTTTAACACCATCAAATGCAAAAGATCACACTTTACTGCTAATACAACTTTTTTAAAAAAGCCACATTTAGCCAGATCATTTTAAAACTTTGTTACCTTTTTAAATAATTTCCACTGCATCACCAATATGGGTGCTACTGTAATAAACAGTATGTGAATCTAATTGCCCACTATTTTAAAAGGCAAGTATCCAGATATAAACTGGCTTTATTAATTATTATACAAACCATTGTTATAGGTCTTGTAGTTCGACTGACCTGCATGTTTTAATGTCATATTTGCTTCCCAACAGACCTAATTCAATCATCTTATTTCCAGACTATTGTAGAGGTAAATAATGTATATTTTATTCATGTATTTTATTAAAATAAAATTCTGAACACAGGGTATGAAAGGACATATCCAATATCTCATAAGAAAAATATGAGATAAGAAGTCTATTATTAGCCTATTTATGTACACATTTATCAATTTTGTTTTGTCAGTTTACCCACTGTTTTTAGAAAAAGTCCATGCAAATAAGGACAGCACAGAAACTCCATACTTAACCAGTCTGAGAAACACTGAACCACATCATGCCAATCAATAAAACAAAACATAACAATGAACTATAAAACTTTTCATAGCAACAAACACTAGAGGTCACTGTTTGCATTAGAGGATAAAGTTTGCTCACTGCAACTGGCTGAAATGTTTTATTACAGAACCAATCATTTTAACATGAAACAAACCTCTTTAAATATGTGTTACTGTAACATAGCCTTCAATGTTGTGAGCATTTTTTTCATAACCAGGGACCAGAAAGTTAATAGTTTAGACTACAGCTTAACTGCCTTTTAATTGTACAACATTACATAACAATAAATAATTCCAGCAATTAATATATTGAGCCATTTGGACAATTTTTTGGATTGCCGGATGAAAGACTTGCAAGCAATGTTAAGCCCAATTGCATAATACAGAAAATGTCAGGAGACAATAAACTATTAAATAAAATGTATTCAAGTAATAATAACAATAACAAGGCTTAGTGGTTATCATGTATGCCTATTAGTTCTCCTCGTGTCTGGAGAATTTTCAGAATTTCCCACAGTCCAAAAACATGGATTCAGGGTGAATTGGCTGCTATCTAGTGTGTATGTTTATATGAGTGAGTAAGTGCATGCCCAGTAATGGATTGGCACCCTGTCTGGGAGTAATTTTTTAGCGCCTAAAATGTTTTCTGGATGGGCATGGGGAACCTCCCTACAACAGTAGTACAACATTAAGTGGAAGATAATGAGACGAGATAAGATAATAATAGCAATAAAAAATATCTCTCGACAAGTGCATGCCATATCCTGCAGAACCATAACTGCCTGTGCACACTTTCCCAAGTATATGACAGTTAGTGCTAAATTATGGTGGAGAATTGATGTGCAACCGAGGTATGTTTCATTGTAGGGGTCACATTCTATCTAAGGTATTGTTTATGCTGAGCATGATGGTGGGACTGGCTTGGGCCCTAGTGAATTTTTCTATTGCTTTTGTTTTTTTTTTTTTTTTTTTTTGCTTTTTTGGATTTTGAAGTGATTAGGGAGGTCAGGGATTCCTGCATCTTCAGTGAATCCTGGTCGAAAAAGTGACCCCTTTCTTTTTGTTTTCCTTTTAAATTATTTCTTTATAATGTGTGGTAGAAGTGGAGCGCAACCTGAGGTTTGATTCTGGTTATAGATGTGATTGTTTTAGGTATTGATTACAGTAAGCTTTAGGTCCTAATTTATGTAGTAGGATGGGAACTTATCCTGGGGTGTTTTTGTGGCTGCTAAAGTAAAAAACCTGAAGTGGACAAATGCTATGCTGCAGTGGCTAACAGTAAAAGCTGTGTTGCCAGTGGAGCAGCCTTGAATAACGAAGTGGGATGATATTCCAGTGCCGTATTTATAGGCCAGTGCTGTGCACACATAACAGCTATTAGCACCCTCCTTAAGGGAGAATCTGTGTTCTATGCCCTACATGGGCAAACTGACATTGGATATTTTACAATCATGATAATAAAAAGTGCCTTTGCTCACATTTGTTTTGTGGTGCTTTGCAGTGTGTGGTACAAAAAGAGGGTCAGGACAGTGAGACCATTTCCAAATGCTTCCATCCACCAGACGAGGCAAATTAGGCCAAATGGACTAATTTACTAAATGTGACTATGACCGTGACGCAGTGCCTGCTCAATGGCTTCTTTATTTGTTTTGAAGTTCTAGAAAAGCTGAACTCTGTTTAAAGCCGGAACTTTAAATCAGAGGCCATGAAGAAGATCTGCAGAATGCAGGGCATTATTAAGACTTATACTACACCCCCGTACTCGTAGAGGGAGAATACATGATGCTTCCAAGTGACCATAGTGGTGAAAAAATACAAGTGCAGGAAAAAAGGCCAATGAACCATTATTTAACCTGCCATGTGAAAGGGGTGCTGTCCAAAGATCCAATGTGACCAGTAGGAACCCTGCATGTTGTGAAGTGGTTTGGCTATGTCACATAACTGGTTAGCCTTGATAACTATATCACAAGATTAGAGGCAGGAAATTGGAATGAGTCGGGTCTAAGAGAGGGGCAATGTGGTGTCAGAGCCAAATTTAACTGTCCAGAACAGGGACAGGCAGCCGCTTATCTTACCAAACTGCATTATGTTATGCATGTTTGTATAGTTCAGAATGGTGGTAAATAAATTTGCCATTTGTTTTGAGGAATTTTCTCACAGCCTTTTCAAAGAACACGTTTCATAAAACTGCTACTATATGCCATTTTAATAGCTACAAGACGACGTGAAATTTAGAAAAAAAGGATACTTTACAAGTAAACAGATTAAGTACATGTTTATATAGTGTGGACACTAAGTGGATCTTATGTTTTGGATGTGTACGGTGTTTTTTACTGATCATCCATTCGCTTTCGTCGTATGTTGCAGTGCTCTGATTGGTTCAAACACTTGTCACTCAAGCCAGCTGCGCGAGCGTGTCCCCTTGCGGTATCACAAATCCTGTGGGACTAAGTTATCGGGGTTTGAATAGCTACATGTGACTAAAAGGGACGTAGTACGCGAACTGTTCGACACATCGTGCTAATTGTATAGTGTTACAATTTTCTTGTTTTAGAGGAGTTTTCCTCTCTTCTTTTAGGGTTCGCGTTAAAGGATGGATGAAATGCGGCCTAGCGGAGGAGCGGCAGGCCACCTCGGGCTCGCCTCGCTCTTCCCACCGGGTCTGCAGGCCATCTATGGGGAATGCCGCCGACTGTACCCCGATCAACCCAACCCGCTTCAAGTTACCGCTATCGTCAAGTACTGGTAAGCACTTTAGTTGTGCAATTTAATTTTGATTAATATGTCGGTTGGTGGCTTAATTAAAGAAAAACGGAGATATTTTTTTTAAAAACGTGTTTCCTTCAACAAGTTGGGAAAAGCTGGTAAGTCTCCCAAGATGCACGACCCCCACTAAATGTGTTAAATACTAAATGTGACCCACACTAACAATCTATAACATTAATTGCATAAAGGAATTTTTAATCTACTGTTGTGTGGGTTTATAAGGTTGTATGTGCATTTCGGACACCGTCCTAAAGTTTATAGTAAACCTCCTCTACCTTTCCTTACTCGATCAGCTGTTTTTATTTTCATGCTCTTTGCGTTTGTTCCGAAAACTGAAACTATTACATTTAGTTATGTTTGATTTAAGACTTGTTATTAACAAAGTCTATACGCCGTAATGTATTGTTTTAATCTGCAGAACAGTTATGTTTAAAGCTAACCATTTGCATGGCGCCCGTGTTTCTTTCGTCTGGTCTGGTTGCCTTTATTTATTCCTCCATGATGTAAACACAGGCTGGGAGGACCAGATCCTCTAGACTACATCAGTATGTACAGAAACGTGGGCTGTGCTGCACTGGACGTCCAGGAACACTGGCACTATGTGAGTCTTGGGCTGAGTGATCTGTATGGAGACAACAGAGTTCATGAGTAAGTGTCGTTTACATCGCTATTGTAATCAGATATATAGAGAATTAGCAAATGAGAATAACAATTTTGAAATGTGTCAAGTTTTATAGGGTTCCAGTCTTGTGGTGTTGTAATGTATCTAATTTAATGCTTACACTGTTTCATTCATTAATTCCACACCTTGAATCCTTTTGCTTAATTCTCTATTAAGATTGTGGGGACGGGGGCTCCTGAGTCCCCATACCCATTCAGGGGAGAATGTTTTGGGCGCTGGGCAAAAACACTCATAAAAGGGTGCCAATCTATCGCTGGGCACATACTCACATGCACCCACGCACGTATAGACTATATGGGGAAACTGATATTACTGTAAATAAACTCTTATGTTAATAGCAATGAGTTGATCCCCATGCTCTCCATCTTCAAGAGTTCCAATTTTTGTTTAAAATGCTGAAGTACAGACAGTGGATTTGGAAGTAGTAAATCTGTATATATCCAAATAGACTAAATAGTCACATATTTTACTAAAATCTTTAGAGTACATAATATATCTTACAATTTGTATTATGAAAAAGTTTGAAGTTAAAAAATTGTTGATAAGAAATATAATTTTCCATAGATTTACTGGACAAGATGGTCCTAGTGGTTTTGGCTTTGAGCTTACGTTTCGCCTGAAGAGAGAACCTGGAGAGACGGCACCCCCGACCTGGCCCGCTGAGCTTATGCAAGGTTTGGCTCGCTATGTCTTTCAATCAGGTACGAAACTGGTTTCCTTTAAAGGCTTTTTTTTTTCTCTTTAAAATTCTTAGTTTTTGCGTATGAGGTAAATGTCTGCATGTTGCTCATGATCCACCGACTTCATACATGCTTGTCAAATTTAGCCGATGAGAGGTAAATTCATAGTGGTTTTGATGGTAGCATTCCAGAGAAACCTGACCCACAAGATTTTATTCAGTGGTACGAAGAAGAGTTATTGTTTCTGAATGTCGAGAAACAGACATTTGTGGGTTTTTTCCAGGACATCAGCTTTAGTCCAAGAACATTTTGGTCTTTTAAAAGGGAAAACCTTTGTTTGTCTTGCCTGAAATGTGCCATTTTAAATTTACATTTCCATTACATTTCCATTTGGTCATTTAGCAGACGCTTTTATCCAAAGCGACTTACAAGTATCTCACTTAATAGTTAAGCCCAGAACACAGGGTTGATACAGGACCCTGGAGCAATGAGGGTGAAGGGTCTTGCTCAGGGACCCACATTGGTAAC
>JAOUQT010000036.1:6523459-6533556 GCA_025769995.1 Xyliphius kryptos
ATTAATGAGGATTGGCCACCAGGCTTGTCCAATTTAGCCATAAAACCTCCCAAACTAAAATGACAGGTGTTTCAGTTTCATTGTCCAACCCCTGTATGTCTCCTGATGACATCCTGTGTGGTGTTGACAGTGTGTTTTGGATTATTGCTGCAGGATGATGTTCCTGATGCCTAGATTGAATGCAATTCTTTGTTCCTTTTTAGACAAAATGTTTTACTACATGTCTGGATTTATTATGCTGCTATCTTGACCATTATTACATAATTATTAAAAATTTCTGAACCATTATAAAACCAAAGTTATGACACTACCACCACTTTGATAGAGCTCATATGTTTTCATGAGCAGATCTTCTCTTTCTCCACACTTTGACTCTTTCTTCATTCTGGTTGAGGTTAATCTTTGTTCAGGAAGTTTTAGGGAGCCTTGTTTAAACGGTGGTGCCTTTTTAATGGCATATAATTTCACTGGACTCCAGCTTTCCTGATCTTGCTTACTCCAGATACAAAACGAGACACGTTCCACCTCCTCTCCCAGCTTGCAAGTAGCTTCTTTCTTACTCTGTTCATCTAGTTCATTATTTTTCAAACGCAGATAACTCCACATTTTCTGTCTTAGAATTAAACAAAGGCAGATAATAAATACATTAAGTATTGTATAAGTACAACATTTAATGTTCTTTAACATAATTAAAATGATAAAGATACAATAAAAATGGTCTTTTTTCACTGCCTTTTTTAATGATTTTCCTCTTTTCGCTGCTTTATACATGTAGCTTGCTTCTTACTCTGTTCATCTAGGCTCAGAACGGACAGCAACTGCCATGCTGACTTGGGAACGGGAACAACCAACCTTCCTGATCCAGGGACTGATACAGGTGCATCTCAGTAAATTCTAATATCTTTAAAAAGTAACTTTATTTTAGTAATTCAATACAAACAGAGAAATGCATACATTATTTAGATTTATTTCAAACACTGTGATCTGAAGTAAAATTTCTGTTAATGTTGATGGAAGCCAATGACAGCCAATGAAAACCCAGAATCATTATCTCAGAAAATCTGATTATTATATAAGACCACCTGAAAAAATATTTTTATTGCAGATATTTTAACAGTAAATGCACTCGATACTTGGTCGGGGTTTCTTTTTCATGAATTACTGCATCAATGCAGCATGGCATGTAGGTGCTTTTCCTGTGGGACTGCTGAGGTGTTATGTAAGCCCAGGTTGCTTTAATAGCAGCCTTTACAGTAGCTTGTCTGCATTGTTGGTCTGGTGGTTCTCATCCTCCTCTTGATTCTTTATGGGGTTTAGGTCAGGCGAGTTTGCTAGTTATACTGTAGTTATTAAACTAGGTATTGATAGTTTTGTCAGTGTGGATAGAGGCCAAGTCCTGCTGGACAATAAAATTTTTATCTACAAAAAGCTTCTCAGCAGAGGGAAGCATGAAGTGCTCTAAAATCTCCTGGTAGACCGCTGCACTGACTTTGGTTTTTATATAACACAGTGGACCTACACTAGCAGATGACATGGCTTCCCAAACCATCGCTGATTGTGGAAACTTCACACTAGACCTCAATAAGTTTGGATTGTGTGCCTCTCCTCTCTTTCTCCAGACTCTGGGACCTTGATTTAGAAATAAAATGTAAAAATTACTTTCATCCAAAAACAACACATTGGACCACTGAGCAACAATCCAGTTCTATTTTTCCTTGGCCCAGGTAAGACGCTTCTGGCATTGTCTCTTGGTCATGAATGCCTTGATACAAAGAATGTGACAGTAGTCCATTCCTTGTGAATCCCCCTTCAAATTTGAATTGCTTTTTCTTGACGATTTTTTCAAGGCTGGGGTTATCCCCGGTTGCTTGTGCAACTTTTTCTACCACACTTTTCTCCTTTTGCTCTTTCTATATTATTCTCGAAAATAGCACTCTGTGAAAAGCCAGCCATCTGTGTCAGTGTGTCAGTATGTCAATTACTGTTTTCTGGACATCTGTCAAGTCAGCAGTCATTCCCATGATTGTGTAGCCTACAGAACCAGACTAAAGGACCATTTTAAATGCTTAAGAAGCCTTTGCAGGTGTTTTGTGTTAAATATTTACTAGAGATATTAGAGAGAATAATTTACTGAGGTAATGATTTTTTTGGTTTTCATTGTCTGTAAGACAATCATCAACATTAACAGAAATAAAAACTTGAAATAGATCACTGTGTTTGTAATGAATCTACATAATGTACAAAGCCAGGTTTGTATGCATTTAATTTTTCGTATTGAATTACTGAAATAAATAAATCTTTTTGATGATATTCTAATTTATTTAGCTGCACCTGTATTTTAGTGCCCTCCCCTCAGGGACCCCTCAGGGACCTCTTTACAACCTTTCTCCCATGGCAGCATTATTTTCCGGTCTTTGGTCCAGCTGGAGGGTTATATACACATCTCCAGAAACCGCAGCCTCCTTCTGAGATAAATGCATATTTACCAAGAACTTGTTGCTTGCAGCAGGTTGGATTTGGGCTTGGACCTTTAATGAAGATGATAGGCCTTCTCGGGGTTTCACAAACTAATGGCTTCTTGCTCCTTTTCTGCTCTACTGTGTCAGCAAGTGAGAGCAGAGCCTTTTTGTGGCGCTACCTGTATCACCTTTGGGTTAAAGCTGTTTTACCCCCAGACAGTACATGTGCTGAGGTCCCCTCTGTCCACAAAGCTTACAAAGCGGATCTTCCCGAAGCTCCCATGTGTTCAGATGTGATGGTGAAGGAAGAGTATCATAACTGGACTACAAGAGAAAAAGGAATGCAGTAGGGCTCAAGTCACCACAGCTCTGTCCATGTGACTATCCGCTAGGACAAATCAAATTTTTCAAGCTCCTTGCGAGACGTGTTCCACTGCCCTGGAAATTTTCTTTTCATTTGCTTACCTCTGTTTACACCATGCCCCGCCTGGTCTCTATGCTTGCGTCTCTCCACTGCTGGAAGTGTGCAGAGCCGAGGCCTTGCCGATGAATACATGGGTTTGCAATTATGTCTTGCAGTTTCATAGAGCTCACTTCCTGCACAACTGCTTTGGCTGCCCACTTACGTCAAGACCTGGTTACATTGCCGCTTGCTTTAGCAGTTCATCATTAAAATCGGCCATGCTTATAACGACTCTGCACTTTGCCACCTTGTACTCCTCTATAACTGAAGACAAGGGGAACTGCAGCATCCTAGACCGATTGTAGTGGTCCACCGAGGAGAAACTTTGGGGGATCCCCGACCATCTTTAAAGATGCTTGTTGGTTTTCCTCTCAGTGCCTCTACAACAGTTATGGGGGACTTATTTAAATGGTGGACTGTGACATCTTCACTCTTGCCCTGTGGAGGATCCTGGTGATGCCACCAACTCTTGGAATTGTGTTAACAGAATTTATTATAGAATTCAGTTTTTCCTGGTCAGCATATTCAACAAGAAATCCCTGTACGTTTTCTCTTCCAAATTTGTTGATCACTTAGAAACGGAAGAGGCCAAACTGCCATGTTCAAGATCTAAATATCATTTACATAAAGTTGTATTTTATACTCGAATATCACAACATAAAAATTGAACTTTCAATATATCGACGCATGTTCATCTTTTGATCTGAAATCCAGATATCTTTAAATATACTGCAAGAGAGATACAGTAGAAATGACCAGTACTTTTTTGGAGAGGAACAGTTGGTCCTCTGGATGTTTCATGTAAAACAGTGTCTAGAATTCACACAGGGTGTTATATAAAACAAAAAAACACGAATGGCACCTCAAAGAATCACTATTTACCAAAGTGTTATGCAGAAAAGCATTTGAATATGCACAAAACATTAAGGACGAAGAAGGTGTTTCATGAGAACCGATTGAACAGAAATAAATCAGCTGGACGTTCCAGGTTTCAGCAATCCAGTTTTATTCACAATTTTTTATTGTGAAAACCCTCTGCATGCAGTTGTTAGTGTTTTGTATGATGCTGTATACATTCTAAAAACGGTTTGGTTTAAAAATCCCAGGAGATCAGCATTTTCTGAAATTGTTACTAACAAACATGCCATGCTTAAACTTCTATGCATTGTGCTGTCACGTATCTAATTTCTAATGATAATGCAGATGTCATTAAAAATTGTATAAACGTTCTTTTTCTCAAATTTTTGCAGAGTTTCATACAATATTTTGTTACAGCTATTGGTGTATACTGTGTCCAGGATAAAGTAGATCAGCTGAAACAAGAGGTACGCCTGCAATATCAGAAAATGCAACAGCTTCTAGAGGAGGACCTGGGGAAGGCGCTGAATGTGCTGGATAAATCACGAATGAAGTTCTGCCAGGAGAACTCCAGACAGGTCATGCAGCTCAGTGAGCGGCATCAGGAGGCCAAGAAGTTGCTCAGCTCTGTCCAGGTCTTATTTGACAAGGCAGATAATATCAACTTCATGAAGGTGAGGCATATTTACTATCTTTTTCTGTACCTTCTATTTTCTTCTGCTTCTTATGTTCTGTGCTGTAAATCTCCCTCGCAGATGCTAACACCCACATGCCCACGTTGACTCACATACTGTAAATACTCACTGTGATTGTGGCTATACCTCTGAGAAATACTTTAGTGCAGTGTGTTTGTCCAGATTTTTCTATGCTCACAGTCAATGAAGCAGTAACAAAATAGCATTTTCTTCAAGTTTTTTTTTTTTCTTCCAGAACACAAAACCTGTAAAAATCATCCTGGATAGGTAGGAATTTTTACTAGATATTACAATCTTAAATGTCAAAAGTGTGTGTTTGAAACATGAAGATAAATGTTTGAATGCTTTTTTCCCCAGATCCCAGAAATCTATAGACAGTGCACTACCTCCCTACAATGCAGGTCACCTTAACTCTAAAGTCTTTCTTGCTGAGATTTCCAAAAAGGAGAAGAACCTACGCAAAACTCTGGAAGGTATTTCGCTGCTGCAAGTCATCATTTATAGAAACCCCTTTGTGCTGTAAATTCTGTTCTGATATTGTATGTCCTGTGTCCAGTATCCTTCGCTGCTCCGGCACACTTTTTTCAGAGTGTTCCTGTCTACCAGTGCAGAGTAAGCAGCTCAGGATCAGAAAAGCGCAAGCACTCAACTGCATTTCCTGACAGCGGGGCAAACTTCATAGACTCCTCATCAGGTCCTGTGAGCAAGATGCCATTCCTGGCTCCAAGTACCAGCTCAGATGAAGGGCCATCTGTGGCCTCCTGTAGCTCTGCTCGTCACATCGTGAGCCTCAACAATAATGGCGCAGAAGTGAGCGATGCTCAGGCTGTCCATCATTCCAACTCAATGTTCAGTCCTGCTCACTACCCTAATGCTGGCTCCACCCAGCAGGCACTTTTGCCACAGTACAATGGCCGTAAGATCCTCATGTGTACAGTGGACAACTGCTACTGCTCCAGCATGCCCTCTGTATCTGGACACCATGGCCACCCATCCTATTCGCGATCACAGTCTTTTGCCTGGGCCCAGGAATTCTCACACTCAATGCCCCCTCCAGCTCCCTCGATGTCCCAGCCAATGCAGAATATCTCAGTGCACAGCAACTGGATTGGTACCTCACAGAGCCACAGGCACCCCGACTTCTACAGCCTCTATGGAGAACCTTCTACTAAGCACTATGTCACCAGTTAACCCTCATTTTCTACATTCCTTATTTCGTTGTCTTACCTATTTTCCTTTTGCTTTCTCTCTGTGTTTAGTCTCAACCATTGCATTCAGATCGTGCTTTTACTTATTTTATATATTTTGCGATAAGCCTTGTAGCCTTTCTGACCACTCATCCTTCTAGATTATGTAAAATCCCTGCGTTTCACTGTGTATATATATTTTTTATTTGTGGCTGTGCTTTTAAAAATGAATCCAGGCATGGGATAATTGCAGATGCTGCTGACCAAGAGCAAGCAATATAAGACTTTTCATAGGGCCAGATTCAAGCCTTCCCTCTGCCCCATCCAACAGCATTTAGGATGTCTGAAGAGGAGGAGAAGATGTGATTATATCACAGATTTTGTCTTATGAAACAGCATATTTACTACATCTATATGATGCCTAAAATGTATGCCCAAGGTTTAAATCATGTGTCATTTGTAAAAAGCTCGGATTGAGCTAATGTCTCTTATGTAATTGCCTTGAGATGATAGGATGAAGACACCTTGACAAGAGCCAGACATACACTATATTTCCAAAATAATTTGCTCACCCATCAAAATGATCGAAATCAGGTGTTCCAATCACTTCCATGGCTTCACAGGATTATGAATGACCTCACAAATGCGCTTTAGGAAGAATGGTCAAAAATTCCCAGAAACACACTCCTAAACCTTGTGGACAGCCATCCCAGAGGAGTTAAAGCTGTTCTAGCTGCAAAGAGTGGACCGACCTCATACTGAACCCTATGCATTAGCTCATATGTGAGTCAAGGCAGGTGAGCGAATATATTTGGAAATATAGTGTATTTACAAATTACAAATCAAATTATTCAGGATCACATGTTCTTCATGTTTATACTCTTCCTGGATTTTGCTTTCTACTGGAAATGGTTACTTGTTTAATCAAAGCACACTAAATGCATGTTCAAGATAATCAGCAAACACATTCGATATTAAACAGTAGATTGATTATATAGACCTGGTATCCTTCCTCTTTAACACTGCTGACAACTCCAGGGGGTTGTGTGATCACTGCACTGTGCTGATGTCAGGAACAAGCTGTTGGCTTCTTTTTGGAATTAGGACAGTCCAAAGGACAGCTATTGACATTTTTTCCCCACATATTTTTACAAGAAAACTGTGGACTACTGAACCTCTTATTTGCTTCATTGTGCATCACAAGAGTATTAAATGTTGGTTTTAAAGATCACATCGTTCGGTGTTTTTGTAAATATATTTACAACACAGAAATGTGGCTTTAATCTTAATTCAATTCAATTCTATTTATAAAGCGCTTTTAACAAATAAAAGTGTTAAACGCTTCTAATCTTAAAGAGCAGGTAATGTAACCAGATTTGTTGTTTTCCATGGGACTGATGTCAGAAATCTAAAACGAATATAATATTAAGCTCAGATGTAATTACGGAGTGGATAATACAGGACATACAGGATTTTAAAGGACAGTTTCATTTCTAAAGATTATTCCCAGACGCTCTCGGTTAATCTACAGTACTTTTAGAAAAGTCAAATACATATTTATTGGCATAATCTGCCTGCAATTCAATTCACATCCTCCATCTCTGAACAAGCTTTAAAAATATAAATATATAAATATAACTGGAGTGCGGAAGATAAAAAATGATAAATTTATAAAGCTAAAAGACATACTATGCTAGGTTTCAATCTGTTTTCAGGTTTACGGATTTTGGGACACTAAAATATCCCACATATATGATTTTCTCTATATTTGGTGTCAGCATCACTCTTTACTGTTGTGCAATGAACATTCAACATATAGGAGCTTTACTTTCCTTGCTGCAGGTTTCCCATGCGCAGGTAAATATAGTAGTGTTATATATTATATAGTAGTGGGTTATATATATATATATATTTTACCAGTTTTTAACCAGCAGTATTGTAACCATAATAAACCCCCATCATCTTAATAACAGCTCCAGTATTATGAAGCAAGAATGCAGCCAGTGTCCTGAACTGTGAGCTGTGTAAGATGCTGTCAATTGTTTTTTTCTCTATAAACGGGCTGCACAGTTCAGTTAGTGAGCATGGGTACTTATTTTTTATATGGTGTTAATCCAATAAACGAGGAACCTTGTGTTCCATCATGCTCATTGAACAGATCACACAAAAGATCTGGCCCTGTGCCACCTACACATATTACCCTGGACTGCAGGTGTGTCTTTATTTTACTGCTTGGACACTGAAGCACATGCAGCTTCAAATACTGTCCCTCTGCTTTCCTATTTGCGTTACCTTTATCCATGAGTGCAACATATTGACATTGCACTACAGCCACTGTGATTCCGCAGTGACTACTGATTGTTTATGTTACTACACTATTGATTCCCGATAGGCTCATGTTAGTCTTCAGATATTGCCTTCAATGCAACACCTTACTTTCTGTGCTTTCTGAGATATTCATAGCTTTGTCTTACATTCATGTATTTAAATTAGATTCGATAGAATTATATTGATCTCTTTGGAAGAATTACAAATAGACAATTAAATGTTATTGGTTAAAAGAAAAAACATGTCATGCAGTTGCAGAAATTACCGTTCTGAAGACATGAACTGGTCTCTTTATTTATTACAGTAGGCTGGGGGTTTATGTTTGAGAAACAGTCAATCATTTGTCAGGCAGTTTAATCATTTGTTTGGGAATGGTTTAGGAATACTGTATATAGTTAATCTTTGCTGGGATTTATGAGGTGTGACTGGAATCGTTGGCTTTCCTGTAAAAAAAACCCCTTCACAGCTATAGCTGTACTTACTTTATACTGTATTCAGAGGAAACATTTGGCTCAAAGTGCACCACAATAACAGTGTCGTGTCGTATCAAACTGAACAGACCTGATACTGTTCTCCTGTGCTGTGAATTATGGGTGTGGTAATGAAGGTTACAGGTTGCCTTCTGATACATCATGGAACATGGAACATTCCCTGTTTTGGGTGTGGGAACGTGGCAGTACTAGGAAGATGGAGAACAGAGGAGAAAAGGAAAGTCATCAGTCTCCAAGAGAATCTCATCATTTATTTATGGAGTGTAACGTTCCTGCCCTTCTCCCACTGTCCTTCACATTTGCACTCATCACACACACACACACACACTTGCACACAAACTCACACACAAACACAAAAGCACCAGCTCATTGTGACCAATTACAGATCTGAAGACAATTTATCATCTTTTTTTTCTCCTCTCTGCTTGCTGTGGGTGGACACACTATATGCTCTAAGTATGCCACAATGGGTTTGTTTTTCAGAGCTCTGCTGTCCCATGATTCTAAGTGTGCTGGCTGCACAAGCAGACCAACTACAGCCTATGGGAGGACTCACACTTCCAGAAGGTTGCAAAACAGTGAACATGATCACTGAACATATTTCACAAGGCATGGAGCGAACAGATAATGTCCATTAGCTCCCCTTAAATCTGCAGTCCTTTTCTGTCTGTCTGTTTTGTCTCTTTTCTGTCTGTTTTTTCTGTGTATTATCGAGTGCATAAGAGAAAGCTAGAAGATCAGATGAAATAAGAAGTGTGCAGATGTATTGGTTGAACAGCTGCATGGAATTCTGTCCTGCGTCTGTCTTCTAGTCCTGATCTAGGCTTGGATGAAGTGTCACATGTGACAACTAATCAGATTAAAGAGAATTTGCTATGAGCTTCCTCCCCCTTTAACATGCATTATTAAACCATGTTTGCCACTGCATGCAACCTTCCTTTCTGACTAGCTGATAGCAGTTTGGGGGAGGGTTATTGTTTTTAACCGAGTCTCCCTGGAATGATGTACTATTGATGTAAGTTCTCTTTAGAATTGATCAATATCATTGGGATCTGTGTGAAATTTAAAGACGGCAGGTCGGTATATGTAAAGACTAACATTGATGACTGCCTTTTGTTTGCCACTCAGTATTTGCACAATGCTTATTATGGACAGGGGATAAAATAGGTCTTATTTTCCATATAACATATTTTTAATAATATTTCGCAATAAGGATCATCACTGTTGATTAATCGGCTGAACCCTAAGTATACAGTCATATATAATAATAAAATGGGTAACAAAATACTATTTTTATTTCACTCACCCTTAAAGTTGTTGCCTATTATTCAGTTATTAGTTAGTTATAGTAACTTTGAATAGGCAACACAGAGGCCGCATAGAAATTAGAACCCGGTATTGATGCCCACAGTACAATTCTGTGCAGAGTTTGCATGTTATTTCCGTGTTCACGTGGGTTTTCTCCAGGTGCATTGATTTCCTCCCGCATTAAAATGACATGCATCATAGTTGAATTGGTGTTTCTAAAGTGGCCCTTACTTTGTAAATGTGTCTGTGTGCCCTACGATGGATAGGCGCCCTATCTAAGGTTATTCCTGCCCCTGCGCCCAGAGTTG
>JAOUQT010000036.1:6533656-6547467 GCA_025769995.1 Xyliphius kryptos
TAAAGATGCAGTATTCTGGAAATTACAGACTTGGAACGACCAACTTCTCTTGCTATGGCTGATAGGGTCACCCCTTTATATATATATATATATATAAAGTGTGTGTACGCGATATATATATAAATATACACACACACACGGTATATGGTGACCTTAAAACATTTTGTTGAGGTGATCAGCCAGTTTGCTAAATTTGCTCTGCAAAACACTGCATCCTCTGTGTTAAAGTGATCTGTGTCCAAATCTGTATTCAAACTTCTTAATTTTTTATACAACCGTATAAAACCCATCATACTCCTGTTTTATCTCATAGCCTGAATTTAAAATTAATAATTTTTTAATGTTTATTTTTTATTAAGAAAACTAGTACAGCAGGGTTAAGGAAAGAATCTGTATCGGGTATTTGCATCTTCCATAGTTTATATACATTTTTATAGGTGTTGTATGACTGCAATTTGTGCCTCTGATAAACAAGAATATAAAATGTTTGGAATTTAGCAGATTTTTAAGATTTACCATTTTTATGTATTATTTAATTCATTTAATTATTAAGTTTTTTGAGCTCTTGAATATTACTTTTTGTATTTGGTGAGAATTTACGAGATATCTGGGCTTTATGTAAAATCTCCACAAGTGTTCTCTCATCTTTCATATAACATGTTTGGTGTCAGTTGAAGCCTTGTATTGTATTTACAGAAGTTCATGCACCAAAATAACAGTGCGTTATTGCAAATTCCCCAGATCTGATTTAGTTTTACTGCACCACAGACTCTGAAGATATGAATAATGGAGGTGGTGAAATGTCAAGCACACAGCTTCACATCCCCATGGTGAAGCCCGAGAAAGGCAAAAAAAAGTTAACTCTGATTTATGCTGGTAAAGTTTGCAAAACGTATGAACATTTGTCAGTCAGTTTTATTAACGTCAAAGACATTTGCTTATTATGTTGAGAAATGTAAGATTTGTCACTGTTGATGAACTATAACACATGCCTCACAGTTAAAACTTAACAGTTCCTGTCTGACTTTTCATAGTTTTATAAGGTTGGCCACTAGTGGATGATTTTCATGAAAGCAATAGTAGTTAACTCAAGGGATACCATGATAAGTCATTACAAATCCCCCAAATCTGACATGGATCTCCTGGAACAAATATAAAAGGAACTCGGCAGCACAGTCTGTAAAAGCATGGTGGAATTTTGGGGGTTGGGGAAGAGGCAGCAGTAGGAGGATGGGGAAGGGTGGAGAATGGGAAAGTCATCAGTCTCTAAGAGAAGCTCATCATTTATTTATGGAGTGTAACGCTCCTGCCCTTCTCCTCCTACTGCCCTTCACATCCGCACTCATTACACTCACACACACATACACACACTTAGAGCATTGCCAACACTTTGTGACCAATTAGAGCTTTGAACATAATATATTGTCTTCTCTCTTTTCCCCTTCTCACTGTGGGTGGACACGCCATATGCTTTAAGCACTCCACAATGGGTTTGTTTTTCAGAGCTCCTCTGTCCCATGATGCTAATCACGCTGGCTGCTCATGCGGACCGTTGGCAGCCCGTGGGAGGACTCTGGCCTCCAAAAGGATTGATTGCAAAACACAGCAGAGGCTCCTCTTTGCATATGATCTGCACTGGTCATATTTCAGAGGGCTGAAAATAACAGATAATGTTAGAATCGCAAAATCCTCTCCTCCTCTGAATCAACAATGTGAATTGCTTTCTTCCATCTCTGAATGTAGGTGTGCGCCATAGTGAGAAGATAAGATCAGTAGAAGGGGCGTATTTGTGAAAAAGGCTGCAGGGCCCAAAGCTGCACTTCAACCAACACAGACGATGGATGGCTCTTTGGTGTCAAGTACATCGGAGCTCACATTTACACAGTAAGCAAGTCCTGCTTTGCTTTTCTAGTCCTTCTATGGGCTGACTGAAGTGTCACAAGTGACAGCTGATCAGATTAAAGAGAATTCGCTATGAGATCTCCCATCCTTGTACATGCATTATTAAACCACATCTGCAACTGTATGCAACCTCCTCCTCTGACATACAGAACTGTTTTATCAAAAAACTATTGTTTTTAATTTTAGCTTTCTAAGATACATGTTTTAAAGTAGTTCATGTTCTATTAGTTATTTGTTTAAAATTGAAATAAATACCTGTGCTGTCAGTTGCCCATCACTGTCATTAACAAACTAGTATATTTTGGTCAGAATAGATAAAATTGGTAAACAATAGATTATGTTTTTGTAGTCTTAAATTTTTGTCTCTCCCAGAAGTTCAGTTCAAAATGTATGCCTCATCTTTAAAATCATTTTCCATTATATACAGTTGTACAAAACAGGGAAAAAATGTTCTTTTGTTTTACATAACAGGACAAAATAATTTGATCCTTAAAAGTCTTACGATAAAATAACCCCAGATGAACAACACAACAATGACTTTTATCAATCAATCTTCCAAACACCATCTGTAAGGCTGACTCACTCAGCATTTTCACTCACTCTTCTAGAAACACTTGCTTTAAAAAAAATAGAACCAGTTTTAATAATGTGCATGTTTTGATGATACTACAATGTAACTGGTTGTTCCTAAACTGCTGACTTGTGTTGTTATCTCATTTGTAAGTCACTTTGGATAAAAGAGTCTGTGGAATGACTAAATGTAAATTTAAGAAGTGAAGCCTCAATGGTGCCTTGTATGTAGAACTAAGTACATGCCATGTATTAAAAACTTCTATCTTTAGTTGCATTCGTTTGAAAGGTGTTACTATCAATTCCAACACATTGGTTTAAAGGCATTATTCTTTTCAACTTTGTTTAGTTTATTGAGGCTTGTGGACATTCATACACAGCTTTGCCACATTTCATCTGGCTTGAGGTTTGGACTTTAACTGGACCATTGCAAAATTTTTTTAATAGATATTCTCTTACAGATATGATAGTGGGCTTGGGATCATTGTCCTGTTGCATGACCTAACTACTAAAAAAAAAGTGTTAATACTATTCTAATATTTTTGGCCATATGTTTTTGGTTACAATTAAAAATGAAATATCAGCATTTGTGAATAAACACATCTGTTTATAAGACTGAAATCTGCATTAGATATTTATATGCACTATTATCTATCCTAAAGTTTTCACTCCAGCATATTGTGATCTTCAAATACAAGCAAAAAAATTTACAATCCACTCTGGGCTAGAGATGCACAGGCAGGGAAACTTAAGGTACATTTGAATAGTTTTATTCTTTGTAACAAGACAGTATAGTATACTCTGTAGCAAAAATAAATACTACATAGAAGTTGTATGTAAATATATGTAGAGTCTTATTTATGAATTTGGACACCTCTGCTTCAAATATTAGTTTTATTTATTTATTCATTCATCCATTTACTATCTTCTGCATAATACTTTACTAGGATGGCAGTGGGGTTCCCCATGCCCATCCAGGGGAGAACGTTTCGGGCACTGGCCAGATACACCCAGCACAGGGCATCAACCTATGGCCGGTCACACTCACTCACACAGTCACACACACTATATGGGCCAATTTAGAGCATTCAATTCACCTTGATTCCATGTTTTTGAACTGTGGCAGGAAACCACAGAACCTGAAGGAAATCCATGCAGACACAGGGAGAATATGGAAACTCCACCCAGATCAGGATTCAAATAAAGAATCAAGCGTGCTAACCACTAAGGCACCATGCAGCTCAATATTTGTTTTACTGTTATTTTAAATGTCAAAAGGTTGACATACCAATTAGATCATACTACACTACTGTTTTTATTATCTATTTAAGCTATATATTTTTTTTTAAATAAAACTGTTAAATAGGTTTTGGTAGTGATCAAACTGAAAACTCACTTAGGAATACTTAGGAATTGTATTATTTTATTTCTAATCATGCTTCTTACTGATTATGGAGAAAAATAACTAGATGACAAATCTGATTAACTGAAACCTTTTAGTTATAGTTCTAAATGCTTTTTATGGACATAATTAGAAAACATCTCCTAATCTTTGCAATTGCATGCTTTATTCAGTCAGAGTAATACCAAAACATGCTTGGATTTTGGACATTTCTATGCTTTTTAAGTTTGTTAGAAACAGTCTGTGGAAAGCCATTTTCTGTTCCAGCATGACTGTCCTCCAGTGCACAAATCAAGGTCCAAAAAGGCATAGTTGGGTGAGTTTCTTGTGGAAGAACTTAAATAGTACACACAAAACTTTATTGTCAAAAGCATCCAATAAAATTGCAATAAACTATCAAGGGCTCTCTAATGCCACATTAATGTCTGATCTGAAAAATGCTCTTCTGGATGAATGGACACATATTTTCTATAATGTATATTGAATATTAAATTCTCTTAATTTAGAGAAATACAAATTGAATTTCCTCCCACACACATACACAGAGTTAAATGGGAGGAGTAGTCACACAGGTAACAAAGGGTGTCCGTAGCAGCAGCTTTATCTCAATCACTGGTTACGAGTTAACTAAAGATGAAATCACTAGCTCTCTGTAGCATTTGGAGGCCTTTCCCATCCCACACTTAGTGCATGTCTTTGATCAGATATTGGGCTTTTTTAAGAACAAGTTTGATGTGTTATTGAGAGGGCTGGACAAGGGTTGAAGGGCAGTTAATGCAAACAGCAGCTGCGTAACAGCTGAGAGACGTTCTCCCAGAGGAGTTTCAGTGGGAAAGCACACCTTTTCTGAGGCCCGTGTGCTGTGCCAGGACTTGTACATAGGCGCATGCGCAGGCGCACACACACACACGTACACACAGCTGTCATAGAAACCGACAGCTGTCAAACAAATCTAGCTGCACATAAACATCCCAATAGTGATAATGCACTCACAAAACTGACACTGAAGTGCAGGGAGTGAAATTTATATGAGACAGATGATTTTTAGTGCATCTATCTGTCTGTGGCAAAACTACAATTTACTAAAGTAATATATGGAATATAAAAATATGGAAACTGGGAAATTTCAGTGAGTATTTAAACACAAAACTATCTAAATCACTTGATGATCTGAATTAAAATAAAAAGATTTCAAAAGTGTTGTAAAAATGCAAACATGGCTATTTGCAGATGCTAATGCAGTTATCACATCATCTCAAATCAAAGAATTGTGTAAAAATGCCTAGGTTTAATCTTAATTAACATGTTTACATGTTTGAGTTGTTTGATTGGCACACAGTGGATTGTAGATTAAAACTGTATAATGTGATGCATGTTGCAGCCAAACTCTCCAATTAAACACCAATAAGAAAAAATTTAATCATGTCATTTATTTTTTTTTATTAATTTTAAATTTACCTTCTTATTCAGCAAAGCACTTTAAGTCCCATTAAGCTGTTGCCTTGTAATTCTGAACATGTGCACCTTAGAAATTATTTAACTTAATTAATCATTTATAAGCTGCATCTGAATAAGGGTTGTGAGGGTTGCTGGAGCCGCCTCCAACCCTTATTAAGTGCCAATCAGGAAAACACAAAAGACAGGTCATCACAGGGTAAACAGGCATTCACAACTAGGAATCATTTAACATGTCTGGTTCACTTATATCTCTGGACATGTGTGAAAGATCATGCAAACTTCACACAGAAAGGACCATGCATTCCTCCTTGAGATTTAAACTCTGGACCCTTTTGCTGTCTTGATGTAACGGTGCGTTTCATAAAACCCTTCATGCTAGGAACGTATTGTGTATTATTTTGTACAATTCAATAATATATGCTGAAAGCTAGTTTGGAAACCTGAATGCCCGTGCAGGATATTACCTTTAAATGTTTAACACATAAAAATAACACAAACCAATCAGTTTTTCATTCCTCTAAACTTCACCGCCCATGACCCTTTTCAAAATCAGGTACATTAAAACATTAGTGCCCTCTTAAATTTATTTTTCTGATTTGATTACTAATGTTCCCCCATTGGATCAGTGACTTCAACTTGACACTAGTTTTGCAATTACCACCTTCTGCTCTATCCTTGTGACCTGTCAGTGGATGGAATAAATGCCCTTCTGGAGGACAGACTGTCTGATCTCCTGTTAAGAACATTCATTTTACCCTCCAGCTTCTAGCTTATGGAGGAGATTTATAAACAGCACGTCTCTATTCGATTTGTGAAAAAAGAAGGTCCAGAAAATCTGGTCTGTGATCAGAAATGCTGCAATACAAGTCTTGCTACTTTTTTCAAGTACATTCTTGTTGCTATTCTCTGACCCTTGACCCACGTCAAACTAATCCCACTTCAGATTGGCCGGTCATTTCCACATTCTCCCCTGTCTCTTGATTAAAAGCCTCTAAGATTCTTCTTTCCAGCAAACTGACCACCTATCCCCTTGACCCCATTTTCCCTTACCTCCTCCAGTCCTTATCGTCCACAATAACAATAACAACTGCACTCACACAATTTCAATCAACTGCTCACTCATTACTAATATTTTTTAGATTATTTTAAACAGGCTAACAGACTGCTGGTCAAAAAACTATCCCTCAACCCAAATTTGGTCAAAAGCTTACAGGCCTGTGTCATTAGCCTTTCTGGCCAAAATGCTTAAGTATATGTTATTAACTCAGGTGTCAAGGTTACAGTGAATTATTAGATTCTACTGGCCACTTTTTCTCCGAACTTATCTTACAAGAAAGTATGTTTTAGATGTCACTGAATGGTGATGTTTTGGAGAGGTTCATTGGGAAGGGTTATCAAACATTCCCCATTATCTTGCCCCAGGGCTCAGTGCTTGTTCTCCTGTTTTTTTTAGAATACATAACAAACCCTAAATGGGTTTAATCATTTAGGCCCATGTGTTTTCTCATCACTGTATGTCTGACACCCATCTTTGTATGTCTTTTCCCCCTAAAGACACAATGTCTATTCGGACATCTGCCTTCCTCACTGACCTATCAACTTGGGTAAAGGCCATCATCGAAAGCTAAATTTTGCAAAAAGCAAAGCTCCTGGTCATTTCAAAATTATTATCAGTACATGAGGATACTCTTCACATCAACAAATCTTAAAGTTCTCTGGCCATCTCTGTCTGTAAATGACTTCACAAATGATATACCACTTAAACTATCAGGGAAGTTTACAAAAACATTAGACTTTTCTTAAACAGGGTACCTAACTATTGGCCCAAGCATTCATCCTTAACTAGCTTATTATTGTAATACATTCCTTACATATTAGGTACACGTCCTATGTTCTACATTTATTGGCCATATACTCACAATCACTTACCAGGTGAATTTATTTCTTTAGTTCTACAGTGGCAGAACTGACTGTAGTCTGGTTTTTATATATTTCATTATGTCCATTTTACTTTGTTTCTTTATAATCGGTACAACACAGACCACATGTTATTTGGGTAATGGATCAATCCCAGAACTGCATTAACACTAGTTGTAAATTTATGCTGTTTGTTGCTGCACAGTATATGCAAGTCATCCTCTAATCCTTTAGCAGTGCTAACAGGACACTGCCTACTAAATGTTGGGAGCTGGACATTTTGTTGGTTGGCTATTTTTAGTTTAGCAGTAACAATGATAAATAAAAAATGATAAATAAAAAAAACTTCAGAAGCACTACTTTGTCTAATTTTATATCTGTGCAAAACACCCTAAAACACTATCACAGACTCTGTGTGACAGTAGTGCTGTAAATGATCCACATGATACCTGTTCTGTGCTCATCATGTAACATTCCTGACTTTTAAAAAAACGGACAAGACTAATAACCTAGCCTTTGGGTGTGCTTTAGAGAAAAAGGTAATTGAAGGTTAGCAGGAGTAAAACAGAGAATGTGTGCAAATCAGAAATGGGGGGCAGAAAAGTTTAAAGATGTTGCGATAACAAAAGTCGATTAATTTAGATAATTTGGATTGCATGTACAAATTTAATGGTGATAAGGGTAAAGGCGATCTATTTGTCCTCCAAATTTAGTCCATCCGTGCAGTGAAACACACACACCAGTGAAGTAAGCATACGTGACCGGAGCGGTGGGCAGCCCTCTACATGGCACCAGGGGAGCATTTGGGGTTAGGTGCCGGGAATCAAACCAGACACCTTGGGGTCTCAAAGCTGGTTTTTTAACCACAAGCCTATAACTGCCCCTGTAACTGTGAATGTAAGAGCTGAAGAAAAGAATGCAAGCAGGTAGGAGCGAATGGCACAGAGTTGCAGGAGTGATCTGTGATATACAAGAGTCAAAAGAAATGTTTACAAGGCAGTATAGAGGCCTAAAATATGTATGGCTTAGAGACAGCAGCACTGACCAAAAGGCAGAAGAAGGAGCTGAAAAAAGCAGGTGGTAACAGAGGACATGCAGGTGGTTAGGGTGATGGACGAGGATAGGGAGCGATAGAGAAGAACAATTTGGTGTGGCAATCCCTAATGGGAACAGCTGAAGGAAAAGACAAAACTAATAAATTCAAGAGAAACAAAAAGACTACAGTCTGTAAGTATAGTTGTTGAAAGCTTGCATTTTGGGATTTCTGACTTGAATCATTGTCTTAAATCTAACATTAAGGATGATATATTTGGAGCTTTGTCCCTCCTATGTGGAGGAGGACAATTGAGGAAAAACTACTTGAATTTGTCAGAAATGACGAAGAGCACTCATGCATTAAAAAAACAAGACACAGTTAAACCTATTGGACTACAATAGAAAAAGTGTTAGTATTGTTGTGTTTCAGATTAAATTCTATGTTTAAATTGCAAATGCATGTATTGCTGTAATCTGTTTAAGAAAAGTCTTTAATTGGCCATTTCCTCTTTACTAATTATAATTTGAAGCATGTTAATAAAGTTACAGGACATATCAGTCAGTATTGTTAATTCTAATTTGCATATTATATTATAGTCTCTTAGTAGTGGGGC
This sequence comes from Xyliphius kryptos, assembly GCA_025769995.1. Lineage (NCBI taxonomy): Eukaryota > Metazoa > Chordata > Actinopteri > Siluriformes > Aspredinidae > Xyliphius > Xyliphius kryptos. The sequence goes on from JAOUQT010000036.1 coordinate 6,542,555, forward strand.
ATTGTCAATTTGGTTGATTATCGTAAATTACCTTAATAAATTTCCTTAATCACACTCTTAAAAAAATCCAGCATTTAACCCAAGTAAATTAATTCTAAAAAAACTAATCCTATAAAGATAAAATAATTATGTTTATCAAAACCACATGTTTTTTTTACATTAATTTATATGTTAAGGTTAAATTGCTTTACACATACTGTACTTTAACATGGAAAACACAAGAGAACACACAATTAAAATAAAGGAAATATATGTTAACAATTAAAACCTAAGAAATGGCCACAAAATAGCTACAGACATAAAAAAAACAATGCATGGCAATAATTAAAAAGTTCAGTTAACTAGGCTTGTATTACAATTACGTGCCATAAGCCACTCAGAGTTTGGAAAAATAAAATGTTGTTTGCTTAGAATAAAAATATAAATCTAAAATATAAGTTTTAATTTAATACCACTTATATGACACGTCTGACTTTTACACAGTTTAATAAAGAATAAGAATTTTTATCAAGTGTAATTGTCTTCACAGCCACGGCTCTAAGCTTTAAAGACCTTAATATTCACTGTCAAAAAAAACCTAGACAATATAATTCTCTCCTTGATTCCATAGATATCACTCAGAATGTGGTTGGAGCCACGTCACTATTAACATACTGTTATCTTATTAAATTTTCGCAGATGGTGTTAATATTGGTAATTCAACCAATGTCCCACAAAGTTTAATAACGTTTAATCATTATCTGATAACCTATATGTTAAATTTTAAATTTGCACGGATAAACTCACTACTCCACAATATAGCAACATTTGGGAAAAAAAAGTTTAAAAGTCTTTAAAAAAAATGAATGAAAAGAAAATCCTAAATATTATAAAACTGTAAATTTCTCTATGCACTTCTGTATCCCTTCTGTTTCCACCTGCAATCTAAAATGATGAACTAGGTGACACAATGGTTAACGCCTTACAGAAATACAGTCCTAGGTTTAATTTCTTCTTTGGCTCAACAAAGGTACATTTCTGTGTGGAATCTGCTTGTTCTACTCATAGCTTTAGTTTCTCCTTTAGTTACTTTTCACAATCCAGAGACATGTCAATAGGGCCCCAATTAATGCTGTCCATGCATTAACTTACCAAACAAAAACTATTGTTTTTGTTTTTTACAGCAAAAAAAATAAAATGTACTGTATACAGTAGTAGTAACCATTGAAATGCAATGAAACTAGTGGGGGCAATGTTGTGTTTTGAAGTAATATACTCCTTTTTTCAAAGACTCTCGTGTCAGGAGACCAAGAGTGAGATCTTTAAATACTTAAACTAATCCACAGGCAATCAGTTTAATTAATGTTCCCACATTCCACCACTCCACCCTCCTGTCATTCACCCCATATTTGCATATTTGGCACCCTTTCCATATACTGTAAGTATTTTTTTTATAAGTATTTTGTTGTTTAAGTGTGTATATATATTTATATATGTATGTTAATGTGAAGAGTCAGAGGTGCGCATAATTGTCAATAAAGACACGGCCGGACAAACAGTTCAGCCAATCAGATTCTAGTACCATAGTTATTCGTTTTATTATGAAATATATCAGAATGAAGCTGCTGAAAAGATTTGAAATCTAGTTGATTGTAGGGATATTTTAAATGAATGTGCGACATGTAATTAGCATGGCAGATTTTTAAATAAGTTGACCTTCTTGGACTTAAAAAGTAGTCACTGTGCGGTTTGGTATTATAGTGCGTACCAAACTAAACATGGACCATGGATAGCTAAAGAAATAGTTGCCTTAGCTAATTAAAAAAAATATAGACAAGCATGTTAAAGGCAAATACTATAAGACCAGCTTAATGGCTACTTGAGAAATACAGAGAAGCTGTCGACATACAAACATGAAAATTTTTCTATACGGACAGACTGGACAATTTAGATGATTTGAGAAGATACCCAACCTCTGAAAATTCTCAAGAGCAAAAGAAAGGACACAGCAAATGGAAAACGGTGGGTAATATCTAATATTCTTTTTCTTTTGGGGTCATTACACATTCAATCTCAAGAGAGTTTTGGCTCAATTTTTGCTCATATCACATTCACCAAGTTCATATATTTTAACTGAACAGTGCACTTAGGAGAAGCAGGTCATCAGCCGTGTGCCCATGCAATAGAGGAAACAGCAAGGTTCCCATAGTAACATAGGACTTGATGGTATGCTGAGAGTAGACACACCCCCTGTAGATGTACTTTATTCCACTTACACCCAAGGCCAAGTGAAAATAGCTTAGGTGGTGAATAAGAAATCAAATATAAAAATTTAATTTTGATAGATCCTGGGCCTGATTGTCACTGTTGCTCACTCCTGATTATCATTCCATCAAAAAAATACCTTGCACTAATTTTACCCACAAATTAACTGCTAATTCAAGTAATACAGATTTCTTTCTTGTAGTGGCCGCATACTTTTAATTAAAACATTTTGTTTCATTTCAAGTATCTGACATAAAGAAATTCTTTAATTATAGTTTTCATGCATGATTATAGCCAAATGTGGAATAACTAGAAGAGTTAAGGTCAGTAGTATTTGCTTTTTTAGAACTACAAGACCCATTTTGATATTTTAAAGATTCAGTAATAAAAAATACTTTTCTACATTTATTTGAAACATGTCATTGCATTAGTTCAAATTGAACTAACAGAGTGAAATGATATAGTCCACTAACTGCCTGTCTGAGACAAATTCAACCATGTGAGAGTCTGTGCTTTAGAGAAAGTAAATGCTTTATCGTGTCAGGCTCGTTTAACATCCAGCATGTGGGCTGTATTCAATATTAACAGCCTCCTACACTTTTCAAAAACAAACGCATGTCCACATTTAATAGAAACCAAGGTGAACCATAGATGTTAGAAGAAAGAGTCACATTTACATTCATAGTCATTTTCAATGAAAACATGCATACACTGAAAATCTTTAAAACGTATACATTCTAACAACTCTCTAACAGCACTCTAACAACTCATGATTGTTTCACATGCAGAGTTTTCATGCACTGTTTTTTACATAGACTTTTATTAAATGAATGTAGACTTAACCAAAACATTTACCATAGTTATTACCAGCATTACCTTACCCTATCAGTAAACTCCTAAACCTTACATGTAAACATATTAATGTACACTGTAATGTTCAGCTTCAGAAAAAAGTCCCTAAGTAGAATGGAATAGAATGCCATGTATTGTCATTATACACAAGTACAATAAGATTAAAATTTCTCCTTTTCAGTAAATGTATTTTTTAAAAGAAAAAGAAAATGACAAAAAAACATTAACTTCAACAACTATACACGCACATTTACACAAATTAAGTAAAAATTAAGTTAAAGTGTTTCCTACAGGGGATGGGTATTTACAGTGGCAATTGAGTTCCATATAAAAGTATACAGAATTTCAACAACACAATTATCAATAATATTAAATGTTTCACAGTGGATTAAATATTGCTCAGTGGATGGTAGAGATATTGACAGTACGTGGATTTAAACGTTACCCAATAAAACAAGGTCTGGAGGTGTGACGTCAGTGCAAATGAAATGTCAGATTTTTTATGTATTGTGCAAAGAAGCTGTCTTTAATTCTATTTGTCCTTGTTCTAATGCACCTGTACCGCCTTCCTAAGGGTAACAGGTTGAACAATCCACAGCCGTGGTGAGAGCTGTCCTTGATCGTGTTTGTTACTCTGCTGAGGCAGCGGCAGGTGTAAATATCCATCAGTGAGGGTAGAGGGCAGCCAGTGATCCTTTGTGCTGCCTTACCACTCGATGAAGTTTCTAAGTTGTGTTTCCTGAAGATTCTCAGAATATGTAGCCACTGCTAAGCTCTCATGGTGAATGCTGTGATGTGAGACCATGATATGTCAGCAGAGATAAGGACGCCAAGAAACTTGAAGGAGTTGACCCTCTCCACACGCTCGCCACTAAACTGATGTGGGGCAATGTCAGTGTAGTGCTTCCTGAAGTCAAAGTTTCTTTGGTTTTATTAGCGTTCACAGACAGGCTGTTCTCTTAACACCAAACTGCCAACTTCAAGACCTCCTTTCTGTAGGCTGACTCGTCTTCCTCTGTAGTATCATCAGCGAACTTGACGATGAGGTTATTGCTGTTGGTCTGACTACAATAAATGATGTAGAGACAGAACAGCAGTGGGCTTAGTATACAACCCTGTGGGGAGCCAGTGCTCAGTGCAGGTGGATGAGAGGTCAGAGCAGAATCTCACATTTTGTGGTGGGTTTGATGGAATGTCTTTAATCCACGGGCATGTGAAGGGGGTAACCAATATTCCATAGTTTAGTGACAAATATGTCTGGGATGATGGTGTTAAAGGCCAAACTGAAATCCACAAACAGCACGGACGCAGCTCTGCTTCTGTTCCTGATGACTGAGAGATATAGCAATGGTGTCTTCTGTGGATCTGTTCATTTTGCATGCAAACTGGTGGGTGTCAAAGTCTGGGGGAAGACAGTCCTTGATGTGCTGCAGAACCACTCTCAAAGCACTTCATGGTTACCAGAGTGAGGGCCACAGGACAGTAGTCATTTTGATAGATAATTGTGGTTCAGATGACTGCTTGGCCAGAGAGATGTAAAATATGCTTGTGAAGATGAGGGCAAGCACAGGTGCAGAGGTACTCTGTTACTCCGTTTGGGCAAGCAGCCTTCTTCAGATTCCCTACGAGAAGTGCCCCTCTGACATCATGCTTCTGTACAGTGAGTAGCATCGTGCAGGAACCAGGTAGGGTCATGGTTGTAGAGGTGAAAGAACCAGGTGGGGTTGTGAGCAGAGTGTGGATCAGTTAGTGGTGGGTATAGAGCTGGATTGGTGGGGTAAGGAGTTTGGGGCGGGGCTGGAGTGCTTTTTTTTTTT
>JAOUQT010000036.1:6561285-6575865 GCA_025769995.1 Xyliphius kryptos
CTGCTCCGGGCACGTGTGCTCACTTCACCTGTGTGTGTATTTGTGTGTTTCACTGCACGGATGGGTTAAACGCAGAGGACCAATTCTGCCGTGTGCAAACATAGTGGCAAAAATGAGTTTAAACATTCAAGGACAAAAACTTATTTGAAATTAATGACATTTTTTTAATCATTTGTATAACAAAACAACACCATACACAGGTATCCAACCATTCTTCATTTGACAACACAACAGGATATTTAGTAAGTAGAATTAATACATTATAAGTGGTGAAAATCATTTTTAAAACAGCATAAAAACTGCTGCTATACAAATGTACAAAAACATCCATGGCAGAGTTTTGTGTTTTACCAACCATGACTGAGATGCCCGTCAAACCACTTATGTTAAAAAACAAATTTACTTGCGCAGCTACAGGCAGCCATGCTGGAGAATGTACTCAAGTTTAACTATTAATAATCAAACAATATTAAAACCTATAAGTGAAACTTAACCTGTCAACTGTAACACTTTCACATGAAGCATTACACATTTTACATAGAACAGGTCTAAACATTTCTGTTAAAAACATACAAGCTTCACATTTTTTGCTCTGCAGTCCATAACTGCACTGAAAACTATTTATGAAACAGTATGACGTAGAAAACTTGTGATCCAGCTGCTGTCTAACTTTTCTGGTTCTTTTTGGCTGGCATTACTGGAGGCAGGTCTACCTCAGATTCATCATCTTCATCAGACATTTCTGACTCTTCTGAAGCTAAACATGAGATAAATGTTGGTTAATCATTAAGAAAATGATACACAGTTCATTTAAAAAACTATTAAACTACTAGCATTTCTATAACCAGTTCATCTCCTTATAGCATAAAGTGAATGGTCTTCTCTGACCCAAGACACAAGCTTTTCAGCATAAGGCAGTTAAATATTAATATTTTATACCCTTTGACTTCCCCTACCCATCTTTTGGCTTTTCTCTGCCACCAGCGCTTGCCACAGGGAGTCACATGTATTACGATCTGGCACACGCAAACACGGTTAAAACACCCAAACACCATATAGAAATTTCCCAGGTAGACCCGGGCATCAAACCCGGGTCCTACTTGATGTAAGGAAACAGAACCATTGCACCACTGTGAGCCAACCATGGCACCCATCGACTACTTCAATTTAAATAAAAAAAATCGAAGTAGTTGATGGATTTTTTTTTTTGCTGGTAGAAATATTTTCACATACAAATACAACTCTTACAACTTAATCTGATACCAAATGAGGATGGGTAACTGGTGGAGTCTGGCTACTATCAAAATTCATTTCCCTTAGCTTAGGCTTGCTCTTTGCAAATCAAATGTAACTTGCATAAACATCTTGAAAAGATGTTTTTTCCTGTAAAGCTGCTTTGTGGAAAAAAAAATCTGATTCCGTCTTGATTCCTTGAGCCACATGTACCATAAATCAATTAACACACATCACTTTATTTCATTGAATGCACTGAGGTATCACACACATATGGCAGAACTCCTATATGGCAGAAATTCTGATAGCTCCAATGATTCTCCAATAAAGCACAGAACATTTAAAAACAAATGTAATGCTTGAACCGGTATTTAAACTACTGTCCTGCAGTGGTGTTTGGATTTATAAGCAACCATTTTATTTTAAAATCGTACTTTATACAAGTATTAAACTACACAATGAACAGCACTGTCTAACACGACCACAATATAAAGTGAGGGAAAAAAAGAACAATGAAGCAAAGTTAAATAATTTACTGTGTAAAATTCTTAGATACCATTGTTTTTATAGAACATAGAAGTGTATTTGATAAATTCTGCAGTACAAAATACATTTTATTTATAAACCTTATCTTTTTTAAATCAGAAAATAAAAATGTTACACAACACAACATTGTATTTTATATTTTTGTACAGCCAAAAAAGAAGCAAGAGCAACAGTCAAAGTCTCCAGAAGATTTTTTTCAGATACTCCATGACACTCACTAAAACGTATCAGCCAACTAACTGTACAGTTCGAGAAAGCCGATACAATTTAGGCACGCTCTAAAACAAAAAAACTGAGGGACCCCACTTTTTGATGATTTTATTCTTATTTAAACAGCGTTCCAAGGTACAACTTGGGCAGTAAATTATTTACTAAGTTATGGAGTCTGTCCCCACCAAGTTTGGGAATAACTTAGATAGACAGAAAGCTAAACAAATAAAGACACTAGACTTCACTGCTGTATCGGTCTTTATGTAATCTCGTAAAAAGACGTATGCTTCCTGAGGATGTAAGGACTGAACTACATTAGAGTGTGAGCTCTGCTACTATATGAGAACTTCTTGAATTCAAGTCACTATTTAAACCCTTCTAAAGTTTATGTCACAATCTCTGTATATTATGTCATAGTTACCAATTGTTTACTGTTTATAAACATGACTCAATGCACATACATGTATATACATATCTTTATAGAACTAAGCTCCAAGGCGTAACAGCGCATCTTGGAGTATCTGAGACATTTGTTCTGCAGATTCCGACAGTTTCACTTGCCTCTTTTTGCATTTTGTTTGCATTATTTGTTTTGATGGTAAATTATTATTATAAAATATATAATCAGTGTTTACTGACTGCAGAAATGTTTATTAAAAACCTAAAACTTATGCAAAGTACTGAACATCAGGTGCAGCACTCTAGACAAAAACTGTCTAAAAATACAGGGGTGAGAGCACTGTACACTGTTCTTCCATAACAGACTGGGGATCTGTTTAGAGATGTTTAGAATATTTTTTGATTAGTGTATTCCTTCAGATTCTTTTATTAATTAATCTAATAAATCATACTTTAGTGGCTTTAAACAAATTATATCAATAGTGTGTTAAAAAACATGAAATGTTTCTTTAAATGAACAAGCAATTGGCTGTTATTCCTCACTAAAGGCCTTTATTTAAACAACACTTATTAGATTAATGCTTAACCTTTAATCTTAATGGCTCCAAAACTAAGCCTTTATACACAAAGGCCACACAGTTTGCTTGGATGTTTATTTATCAAAGCAAAACAAAAAAGTATCGCTAACGCCAGTGTGACAAAACAAAGATTCGAGGAAAAGAAGAAATCAGCAAAAGGGTGTTCCACAAAGTATTGACTGAGGGGGGCTAAATATTTTGCATACCACTTTTCAGTATTTTATTTATAAAAATGTTTTGAACTATGTATAAATTTCTTTCACATTAAATTCCAATAAAATATATTTGTTTGTAGGTGTAATGTGAAAAAGTTTAAGGGGTATGAAATATTTTTGCAAGCCACTATACAGCAGACAGGCATTATTAGACATCACTTCCCATAAATCGGAATTTACTGGACATATTCCATCAGAGCTACAACTCATTTTGGACTCCCTCTTATACCACCACCGCTAGCCCAGGAAAACTTCAATGCACCAACCTTGCATGAGCACGCAGACCGCAGGATTGCACTTTAAAGCCGGTGAAGTGAAGCGGGATACACGCTAGACTTAAAGCTTGCACTAACTAACACAGCTACCAGCCTCTTGCTAGCTAACCTACAGTCTCTGGATAACAAGTTTGATGAATTATGAGCCAGAATTATAACGCAGAGGAAAGAGAGAGTGCTGCGCTCTGATTTTTTTTTTTATGACCTGCCTTTTAGGGAACATTCCGGTCTCCGCTGTTCAGCTAAAGAGTAATTCATAGCACTGGGGAGAACAAACTGCAGCCTCTGTTAAGACGACTGTATGTGTGTGTGTATGTCAACAAATTGTAGTGCAAAGATGTACAGACTGCATACAAGCACTGTTCTCCAGATCTGGAGCTTTTATCTACCAAGGGAATTCACGTGTGTTTTTGGCTGCTATTTGTCTCCACCCGCGAGCTAACTACACAGCGGCACCTAGCAAGCTCTATGACATCAGCGCATTGATACTGATGATGTTTTCATTGTCACGGTTGATTTTTTTTTTTAAACAGTGCAATTTATGGACTGTATTCACAAAATACCACCGGAATGTGGGCATTCCCACCCATGGCAAGAACATCTCAGACCATGTTTACAGCTACATATTTGGTGGACAAGGTCGCACCCCACCCCTTATTTGGATAGTCGGATCAAATTTCTTTGTTTCTGTATCAAGCCTACAGCCAAAGTCTCAAACATTCAAATCCTGTCAGACAGGAACAGCTGTGGACATCTGAGGCTGAGAGCACTCTACACTGTTCTTCTATAACAGACTGGGGTTCTGTTTAGAGATGCAGCTACAGAGTATATGACTGGGCATATTAGCACTTGTATTGAGAACATTTTGCCTACCACATAGGCCAGGATGTTCCCCAACCAGAAGCCTTGGGTAAACAATGAGGTACTGCTAAAAGCACACCGCGTTGCATTTAGATTTGGCGATGAGGTTAAGCTCAAAGTTGAGTAGTATAGACTGAAAAAGGCCATAAGATCAGCCAAGACACAGTACAGAGAGAAGACGGAGGGATTCTACTCCACTGCTAACCCCAGGCACACGTGTGAGGTCATATGTTTGGATCAAATCACAGATTTTAGGTCCACGCCCAACACCACAATCAGCTCCTCAGACAGACTTCTGGACAACCTTAATGCCTTAAACACCTGTTTTGAGATCTCGACCCCCACCACAAAACACACACGTCCATCACTCAACCAAACCTCCCACCAGTCTTCTCATCAGCTCAGGCACACAAAGCCCTGAGAAGGAACAACCCCCACAAAGCTGCAGGACATGACAACATTACTCAGAGCATGTACTAATCAGCTGGTAGTTTGTTTTACTTCCATTTTTAAACTTTCCCCTCAGACAATGCACTATTCCCACCTAATTGCCTGAATGATTAGGACAGTAGCACTTTCCAAACATTATAAATGCTTTGAGAGAGTGGCGCTGTCCCACATTTGAAAAATAAAGAAACCTATGTCAGGATATTGTTTATTGATTACAGCTCCACTTTTAACACCATCATCCCTTAAAAAACTCAGCCACAAACTGTTATATCTCAGACTACATCCCACCCTATGTGACTGGCCTTATTTTCTAGACCCTGGTTATCCACGACTGTGTCACCTCCCACCCCAACATCATCATCCTGAAGATTTCTGACAACATTGCTGTGATGGGCCGAATCACTGGTGGAGATGAGGCATCTTACAAGAGAAGGAACAGTCTGGTCAAACAGTATGTGGACAATAACCTGGCTCTCAGCACGGATAAGACCAAGATGATGATAGTGGGCACAAGGAAAGAGCGGAGACCTCGCCAGCCACTGTATATTCCGGGACCTTGAGGTAGAGAGGGTCAGCAGCAGTACCTAGGGATCCACATCAGGGATGAACTCATCTGGACACTCAACATCAAACATGTGCTAAAGAGGGCACTGCAGCGGCTGTATTTCCTGAGGAGGCTGAGAAAATTTGATATGTACCGAAAAATACTCAGCAACTTCCACAGCTGCATCATCGAATCTATCCTGACCAGCTGTATCAGTGCGATACGGCAGTGCTACTGTGAAGGACCACAAATGCCTGAAGAGTGAGGTAAAGGCTGCCACAAAAATTACAGGGACTCCACAACCCACGGAGCAGAGCATTTACCATCAAAGACCCCAGTCTCTAGTTTACACCATAGCAACCCTGTGTATTTAAACAAGTACAGGGCACAATGAATAGTAACTGACCAGTAATAATATAGGGCAGGCCATTTATATGCACGCACACACCTACATATATATGTATCCATATAAATAGCCCACCCTGTATAAGTAGTTGTGAAGGCAAAGTGCACCGTCTGATCTAAAACTTTTTAAAAGCAGTCTTCTGATTCTTAGATCCATTTGAAGTTCATAAAGTAAATGACTCATGTTAGAGTAGTAAAGAGATGACAAGGTGCAAGTAATATGGATCCCTAAATATGTGATTTAATGCAATGGGTGATGTATTCACTAGAAAAATTTTATTCTTCTGAAAGTACACTTTGCAACGTGAAAATAATCTAAATTTTTCCGGGAAAATAGCGAGTCATCATCAAGTTAGCAGCGTATAAAGATAATTTCAAATCTATAACCGAAAAAGAGATCACTGAAATGAATGCAAGTAATTTAAGTGCAATTGATGGGGGTTCAATTGCAAGGGCAAACGATGGAGGAGATAAGGTGCAGAACTGTCTTGTCCCCTGAGATGGACAGAAATATTCAGAATGAATATTATTCGTTTGTACACTAGCCTTTAGAGAGGCATATGGAAGCTTTTTCCAGGAGATGAATTTTGATCTGAAATAGTCAATTAAATTAAATTGTGGGGTGGAAAAATCACTTAAAGCTATTGACTCCTCATAAACAGTGAAATGTATAGGCCAATGTATATATACATTTTAATAAAATTCAACAGAAAAGCCATTTGGACCATGTGCTATGGATTGCATAGATCTAATAGATCCCATTATATCATTCTAACCTTAGTGGGTCCACAACAGAAAATAACAATCTGCCCAGAAATTAGACCATTGTTTCAGTGTCAGAGTGTAGAACATGCTTAGAGACTTCAATGAATAGAATAAGTCGAGATGATGCCTGCCACCTTAACTGATGAGCCAACTGTCTAGATGACTTGCTATGTTTGTCGTAATAACGCTGGGCACAGAGCAAATGTTTTTATGCCTCATTAGTTGTGTTAAGATGAATTTTAGTTTGCCGATCAGGCAATAACGTTATACAGTTGGGGCAAGGGGCGGGGGTATTTCTGACAATGTTTATAACTTAGTTTTCCGTGCCTTTTCATATGGACTGAATAAGATATGATTTGTCCCTGTAAATAAGCTTTATAGATTCCCATAGCAGTGAGTTTAAGGTATTAAATTCAGAGTTAGGTAGAAAAAGTAAATGAAATCCCCAAAATGATGGGTAACTAAAAATTTTATATCAACCAAAAGATGGTCATGGTCGGAAATAACTATAGAATGATACTTAAAACTACTGTTATTTTAAACACAACTGTATGTTATGTACAGCTTATATTCCACATTAAACATGTGAAGCTGCAAGAAAATAAGTCTAGAAAAGTTGCTGCTGCACCCAAAAATATAAGTACAGTCCATCTGCAACTTATTTGTATATCTGAACAAGAGGGTATGATGACAATATACAACAGTGTGCACAAGACACCTATAATTTTTTAAGTACTAAATTTGTTCTGCATTAATGTGTCACAGTATACAATTTTATATTTCCAAATATTAATTTATAAATTAATAAAAAAAATGTACATTAGTAAATTAGTGAATTTCATAACAGACCATTAAAAAAAATAAAATAAATAAAAAAAACCCCAATGAAGGCTTTTGCGTTTTACACCAAATTAAGCAGGTGTCAGTCTGCAGGCTCCAGAAGATTCTTGAAGATACTCCGAAAAACTTACCAGATAATTACTGTACAGTACTGTGTGAAAACGATTTAGACACATGGCAAAGATGTGCTGTAAAACAACTATGTCTTCTATAATAATGAAAGTGTTCAAGAACACACTATAAAAAGTGTCTGGCCTGCTTTTTTTATTTAAAACTGGTCCAAGGTACAATTTGTGCAGTTTTATAAGTAGATTATTTAGAAAGATTTGCAGAGCAGCTTGGAGAATCTAAGTCAAATCCTCTAAAGATTTTGACCGTCACACTTGTCCCTTTTTTTAAGGCAAAACCCAGCAGCCCTCGTTGTTTTATTTGTCTGAAATGTGGTCTGTTATGGAATGTGTTGTGTCCGTTACTAATGTTCTTTTTTTTTTTTTTTAATCATTTTTGTTAGGCAAATTAATATTTGGAATCATAAAATCAGTGTATACTGCGACACATTAATGAAGACATTTTGAAATATAAAACATCTCTAAAAAAAAAAAAACAGGTTCCCAAAACGTTTGCACAGTGTTGTATGTTTCACTTTAATCTATTACTAACAATATAAAATTACAAACCCCGTCAACCCAAACAGGAACTAATCAATAAATACCACCAGAAAGCCACCAAACACAGACATTTCCAGGACATGGGTTACAACTGACGCAAGCCACTCATGACTCATTTTCAAGATAAAACCCCATACGGTTTAGATCAAGCCAATAAAATCTATGGGGTATTGTCAAGATGATGAAAGTTACCAGACCAAACAATGCAGATGAGCCAAAGGCTGCTATTAAAGCAACCTGAATATTTATATGTATAGGTGTAACTACAGCACCTTTCATAATTATCATAATTATATATTAAGCATTCTTTGGCTCCTTTTTTTTTTTTTTTTTTATAATATAAGACAATGCAAAAAAAAGAGAAAAATCTAAGCCGTAATTCAAGTGTCTTGGATGGATATGAGAGGAGCTTGTGTCTTGTGGGTTAACATTTTCAGCCTTCTAGCAGAGGCAACCAAATTCTGATTCAAAATGTCCTGATAGTTCAAAGAGTTTATGATCCCAAGGTTCCCAAGACCTTTGGAAAAGAAACAGGCTCAGAGCATCACTGATCCTGCCCCATACTTAACAGTGGGCATGAGGTGTTTTTCTGCATACTCATCCTTGGTGTTACGCCAGACCCACTTAGAGTGTTTGTTGCCAAAAAGCTCTATCTTGGGTCTCATCCGACCAAATAACACAGTCCCAGTTAAAATCCCAGTACCGCTTAGCAAACGCCACCCATTTACGCTTATGAGTATACTTCAGAAAGGGCTCTCTCAATGCATGCCTCCCAAACAGCTAGTTGGCATGTAGATAGCGCCTGATAGTTGTTTGTGAGACCTCAAAGCCCCAAGATGATAACATCTGATTCAATTCTCTTACATTCATCTATGGAGAACTTTTTACTTTTTTTAACATCCTTCTCACTGCGTGTGGTGACAAGATACACTTGCGTCTTTTTCCAGGCTTGTTTGTCACAGTCCCAGATGTTTTGAACTTTTTGATGATTGCTCTGACAGTAGATAAGGGCATCTGCAGGTGAGTGGTTATATTCTTGTAGCCATTGCCCGATTTATGAAGGTCAACACACATTTGGCTTAAAGGTTCCTAGATACTTTGATCCGCTTTATAAACTACAGTAGAAATGACATAACAGTTTCTTGTAAATAAATGTATTTGAAACATTTAAGGGTGCCAATAATAGTGGTCAGGATTTTTCCCCCACTTGAAATGGAGGTTGTTACAAAGCGTGTCACAGGTGTCTTGACATACTCGCCCCAAAGAACTTACTAAAATGGTGGAGATATGTATACAATTTACATATTAAACATTTTATAATTAATAATTTAACTCACAGCTGTATTAAAAGTTCCAATAATATGAAAGGCATCCAAATTGAAATAATGAAGATGAGTGATAACACCATAGATCTGTTCTGAGAATTGCCACAACAAAACTAACACCAGACTTTGAGGCACTGGCAAAAAAAAGTTAAAAACACTGTTCCCACTAAAAGGTTTATGTAAGTATTAAGACTTTAATGCCTTTTTATATTTGTTTAATATGAAGGCATGTCTTGATCACCCCGCCTTGCAAATATTAAAAGGCAATTTGGTCCCTGGGCCAAAAGGTTTGCCTACCCCTGCATTACAACTCTTACACCACCTACTAAACGACTCCGTACATTGTTTAGGTGTCTAAACAGTATAGTACAATTTGCAAGCTAAGTAGCTTAAGAAGTAGGACAGAAACAAACTCTGTTGGCTTTCCCTTTTCCTCCCTTTCTGGCACCCCGTCGTGAACAACCCTCCAAGTTGTCAAGCTTTATTTTGAGACTTTCGTTCTTCTTCTGGGTCATAGTCAAAGCCATTTTAAATGAGCTGATGTGAGCCTCATAGTCTGTGATTTGTTCCTCCACCACATCCATTTCCTTCATTTTAGTTTTTTTTTTAAGATCGGAAGGACAGCTCAAACTTATAAATCCACTCATTTATTATCTTTTGTCATGTACTACACCAAAGGCAAGACTTTTTTCCTCTTGCTTCCTGGTAATCATTGTAGCTAGTATTGCAGGCAGGGATTCTTTTGGTTGTTTAGGAGGCTTTTAGTGGTATATTACATTTGAGGGCGAGAAACAGTGAGCGGCAAATGTTCCAGTTCAGCTTTGACAGTTTTACTGCATTTGGCAGATGCTCTTATCCAGAGCGACTTAATAACAGGGCGAATGCGAGACACACACACAGACAGACTTTTCAAAATTCTTGGTCCACTCTTTGCAGCTAAAACAGCTTCAACTCTTCTGAAAAGGCTGTCCACAGGGTTTAGACGTGCCTTGATGGGACTTTTTGACCATTCTTCCAGAACAGCATTTGTGAGGTCGCACAGTGATGTTGGACGAGAAGTCCTAGCTCTCAGTCCCCGCTTTAATTCATTGAGTTAAGGTCAGGACTCTGTACAGACCAGTCAAGTTGATACACACCATCCATGTCCTTATGAAACTTGGTTTGTGCACTGGTGCACAGTCATGTTAGAAGAGAAAGGGGCCAGCTCCAAACTGTGCCCACAAAGTTGGGAGTATGGAATTGTCCAAAATATCTTGGTATGCTGAAGCACTCATAGTCCTGTGGCCATGGAAGTAATTGGAACACTTGATTCCGATAATTTGGATAGATGAGTAAGGTGTGTGTTAGTGAGCCACTTTGAAGTCTTAACCGTCACTCACTCCTGTTAATATGCACCTCTTTGTAGAAAAGCAGTTTGTGTCCATTTACACACACTAAACAAATGCTTATAACTAAAAAAATCTGGAGTTTGTGATTGCTGTGATGTAAAATTATGTTGATTGACCAGATTGTTATGACCAGTTGAACATTAATTCTCATGGCCATGAAATTATTATTGAAATCTATGGAGCTTTTCCTACTACCTGATGCAAAACAAATTCTCATTACTTATAAAATAAAATGTTGAACGTTAAGATATTGACCCAACATTTTAAAATTTAAATGGTGAGTCTAAGAGGAAAATAAGGATTTTACACAAGATTAAACAGAGAAAAACTAAATTAAACTGATAAAATCACTCTAACCTAGAGGGGAGATGGCATTAATTGCTGTAGCGGCCCCCAACAGTAATGAATTGTGTGAAAATAAAACAGATAAAAAGAGAAGGAGGAGTGTAATCTGTCCATAATTTGACTTGACGGCCCATGGTGGCTCCAAACAATCCTCTCTAGATATATTCTATTGTGAATCATACATATGAAATGTTTAACATTTACTATGTAGAATAGTGCAGTGTGGTTGTGCACAGATAATCAGGTGTTAAATGTAACCAGGGAATACAGTATAGCCAGATGTAGTTCTGCTCAATATAAGAGCAGTGTTTTTAAAAACACTAGTAAAGCAAAAAACTTTATAATAGTTATTTCCAGATATGAACCCAAACAGAAGCTTTTGGCACAAACCTGGAAAGCTCACACTTGTACAGAATGATTATGGTTTGCTTGTTTCTCCTTAACTGGACTAAACCTGTTATGATGCTGCTCATGTGCACAATGTGAGATCTACAATAGGTAAAGTCTATCAAAAATGGTCGATGAAAGATCTTAAAAAAAATCTTTAAAGAGCTGCAAAACCCCTCGGGAATAAATTGAGCACACTAACGCGCTAAAGGCCAAAGTTTAGCTAAAGTCTTCCGGATGAGAGGAGGGTATTATAAAAGAGGAGACAAATCTGAAGTGTACATATACTTATGGTCATATACTGTGCCTAGAGCTAGACATCCAACTTACCAACAAGGTGTAATCCACTAACTGTTACTGGCCCACTTCCTGATTTCAGGCGCAGTGTTACAGGTGCCATCAGTTCAAATTCTCCTAGGCTTACCTGAAAACATACATCACAATAAAACCAAGAATTACAAAACCAATAGAAGATTTCATAAACGTTAACATGAGGTGGAAATATGCTCATTATGAACAGCTGGTTCTTGGCATATGGTTGGCCATGTGATGCAAACCCAGACCGCTATATGACAATACAAGAGATCCAGGTTTACGGGTGTGCAATAGTCTTAATGAGTCTTAATTGCTGATTGTGCTTGTTTTTAGAACCTTTTGTTGCATGTATATGGTATGATGAAGAATTACAGGCATTCATCTCCCATAGACCCAAAATTTAAATATATTGTTCACCGAGTCACTTTTGCCTCGTGACATGGTACTCCATCACAGCCCCAAATTTCCCCTGGATCGTCGGACGAAGTTGACCTTTGAAGATGTTTTGATACCACACCTTATTCATTGCAGAGTTCTTAATCAATATTTTAGGAGAACCCACTTCCCTGGATGCGAAGAAACCCCAAACATAAATGGTCTCAGGATGCTTCACTGTTGGAATGACACAGGACTTTTGGTAGCACTCATCATTTTTCCAGATGTCCCAAACAGTGTGAAGGCTTCATCTGAGAAAATAACTTCGGCTATCTGCAGGCTAATCCCTACACTTCTCGCAGAATGTGGGTCTGTCCTTTAAGTTTATCTTTGCGAGAAATGGCTTCTTTGCTGCCCTTCTTGACACCAAACCACCCTCAAAAAGCCTTTGCCTTACTGTGTGTTCAGATGCACCCTCACCTGCACTGCCAGTCCAGAGCAAGCTCTAAACTGGTGGTGACCAGATCTCGTAGATGCATCTTCTATAGGAGATGGTCCCAACGCTTGCTTTACTTTTTGGCGCCCTGAAGCCTTTTTCGCCGCAATTCAATAAATGGTTGACTGGGATTCTATCCTGAAAGCAGCACTGTCCTTGCCTGTGAAACTGTTTTGATGAAATGTAATGATGACTGCAAGTGTAATAACTGGAGGTAACTATGGTTAACATAAGAAAAATTTTGGTCATTCTCTCCTGATCTTACTCTCTGCCTGTAGACCTTTGGCACACATGGCTGTACTGGATATGCAAGCATGTCCCAATAAAACAAAATCTGAGTTAAATCTCACACACAAAAAATGCCATTACCATGGGAAGACAAGATACATGGAGATTTGCTACTGGCACTGATATCTTCTTTCCTTGGTGATTCATGGCAGTCACCTCTATCACATTGTTCTCCTCTTTAGCCCCCTCACCAAGGCAGATCTATAGCAGGTGGAACATCAGAACATGTTAGAGATTAATCGATACAACAATCAGCCATACAATTTAAAACTACTGCCTGATATTGTGTATAGGTCTCCCTTGATCAAACAAAATAGTTCTGAGCCCCCAAGACACGGACTCCATAAAAACTTTCAAGGGTGTCCTGTGGTACCTGGTATGAATACATTAGCAGGGGATCATTCAAGTCCATTATTTGAAAGCTGGGATGCAACATTTTCTAGAAAATCCCACTAATGCTCAACTGAATTGATATCTGAATTTGGAAGCAATACATTACATTTAACACTAGAATGTTTTTCAAACGATGACCAGGGAGCATCTTGCTAAAATATGTGATCCACATTCTACAGCAATTCAGCTTCGTATGTCCTGATATATCACTTTAGAATCTGCTTGTATAATTCAATTCATTGTTCCGTTAATGATAGCAATCTGTCCTTGACCAGATACAGCAAAATGTGCCTATACGATGATACTACCATCACTATGTTTCACATGTTATACTGGTAAATAGTGTTTCTGCTCTCCAAACAGCTCTTATTTAAACAAAAATATATATTTTGATCACATCATTGTACATAATGATGTACAACTAGCCTTCTGGCTTATGCACGAGATATTTTCATTTCATGAGATGGGTTCAGCCAGGTAACAATGTTCTTTTTGGGGAGAGGTGAATTACTCATTAGTGAACTTATGTGCATTAGCCTTAGCCAATGTTAGAAATGCCTTTCGTTACTCAGAACTTACTCTAGATTCCTTTGTGTATTAAAGAACTTAACTTGGTGAGATCTTAGATGATCTACTACTTACTGTACGGATTTCTAAATAATGCTCTACATCCTCTTCCTCGTCCCCTTGAAAGGTGTAGAGTGGAACTTCAGAGGATAATTCACAGCCTTAGGGAGAATAAAATACAGTTTATTGCAGACAGGAAAAGTAATTCTGACTGTAGTTTCCTACTGCCAACCCATTAGTATATGTTGCAAAAGAATCCGACATTAAAACATAAAATTCCATGTTTAAATCGTTCATGAGCCAATTTTATTAGTTTGTTGTTACACACCTATATATACGGAGGCAAGACAAAGTATGTAAACCCTTTGAAATTACTTGGTTTTCAGCATTAAGTGGTCATACAATGTGATCTGACGTACAAACAATGTGCTTAACCTAATATCACAAAAACTTATAATTTCATATCTTTATTGGATATATCTATTAAGCATTCACCGTTTTTGTGGAAATAGTAAGTGAACCATTATGCTAATGACTTCAACAAAATCAAATCAGAGCCAGGAATTAGAAAACCTGGAGTCTAATGAATGATACAATGTTGAAACAGGTTGTAGAGCTACTTTTACTTATAAAAGACACTCACACATTTTTGAGGTTGCTTTTCACAGGAAGCATCTGCTGATGTGAACCGTGCCTCGTTTAAAAAAAAAAT
>JAOUQT010000036.1:6588620-6610013 GCA_025769995.1 Xyliphius kryptos
TGGATGGGCATGGGGAACCCCCCCCGCGACCCTCATAAAGGAACAAGCGGAAGATAATGAATGAATGAATGAATGTTAGGAAATGAACAATGCCACCCTTTCTCACATCAGAGGTTGGCCTTTTGTGAGGGTGGGAGTGTTGTTCCATTATGCCTGCTTTATATAATTTGATACACACATTCTCAAAACAATTTACAATAAAAATAATTATGAACTAATTAATGTATAATAACTAAGTAATGTCAAGTTGTATCAAATCAGTGAGCTCGCCTACTGAAATATCACTAATAAATATTGTGGGTTTTTTTTACTGTAACTTTTACAAAATTGGCAAAAAATATCCAAGCAAAAATCACATTAAGTCACTTATTGACGGCCATTTTGCATGAGCAAATTAAAGGTCCTCTGTGGCATGCAGGGTACAAATTCTCCACTAGGGGGCAGAATACATGTAACTGATTCCATACATTAGGTTTTTTAGGACAAAAGTTTTCACACCAATCATTTAGAGGTCTTAAAAACTCATTTGTCTAATATGATTCACTTGGCATTATACGGTTAAAGAAAGTAGATACCTGTTACTTAGCGATCAGTTTAAAAAAAAAAAACAAACATTTTAAAACATTATTTGCTTTCAATAAACACATTTATGAATCAAACCTTTTTTTTTTATTAAAGTGTGTTTGTAAACTTTTTATAAAAGCAATAAAGCACTTGATGTTCATTATTGGGAATAAACCATGAGAAAGTGGTGTTCAGTGTTTGTGCACAACACCACCTATTTCCCATGACTTATTTACAGTAATGTTCATTATTGAGTGCCTTATTGCTTCAATTAAGATAATAAATTATTTTTTATACAAAGAAAAATGAACTGTTTGAACAAAAGTATAAAATGCATACATGTCGTTGGTGCAGCTTAAGATGCGAGGAGAACCAAATGTGGCCAGAGGGTACACACGGACAAAATTGTTGGTACCCATAGGTTAATGAAAGTAAAACCCACAATGTTCACAGAAAAGACTTGAATCTGACAAACGTAATAATATAACAATGCTATGCAAATTAAAAAATGAAAGAGTCATTGCTCTTCAACCCTGCCTCAACAGAATTATTTAAAATATATATTCAAACAGACCTGGACAAAAATGATGATACCCCTGAAAATAATGTGACCAAAGGGATATGTTCAATCAAGGTGTGTCTACTAATTAGCACCACAAGTGTCTACAATCTTGTAAGCAGTCAGTAAGTAAATTTTATTTATAAAGCA
The DNA here is from genome assembly GCA_025769995.1 of Xyliphius kryptos. Taxonomy (NCBI): domain Eukaryota; kingdom Metazoa; phylum Chordata; class Actinopteri; order Siluriformes; family Aspredinidae; genus Xyliphius; species Xyliphius kryptos. Next base: position 6,589,894 of record JAOUQT010000036.1, read on the forward strand.
CTCTATATTAAACCTTTGTTGACCAAATTGCTGTACATACAAATAAAAGCAATACCACCGCCTTTTAGTTTCAATCGAGCCCTAGGAACGACCAACATATTCTGATATGAAAATTTCAGAGAACACTGCCCGATTGGAACTGCAAACAAAACTGCAATAAAAAAAAGGAGTCCAATTGGAGCTTAAAAAACAAAAGCACTTTGAATTGTATACTATATTGGTCAGGCAGCGAATTAAGTAAGGCGAGAACTTGTGTAATATGTTCTCTCTTCTTGGTTCTAGTCAATAATCTGCACGCTGAAATCTGGACTACTCTAAACGCTGCATTAATCCCAATGTATAGAGAATTACAGTAGTCTAATTCAGAAAAGATAAATGTATTATGCACATAATTTTGAGAAAAGGCTTTAATTTTACAATATTTCTAAGCTAAAAGAAAGTGCTTTTTACCACAAAGTTGATGTTTATCCAGAAGAAGCCATACACTTCTTGATATCCGTAACACAATTTTAAAGTTAAAAAGGGGCAATTGTCATTGGGTTTAACTGGAAGATACACTTCAGTGTCATTAGCATAAAAATAAAACTTATATAAAGAAAAAAAGGATGGGTCCTAGGATGGATCCTTGTGGAACACCACATTTCACATCAGATGAGAAGGAAGGGTAATGTAAGGTTAATTTACTGAAAATGTCCCATGTTTAAGACAAGACTTAAACCACCTTAGGGCCAAACCCTGTATTCCCACCCAGTCTTTAAAACAACTAATCAGTAGGTAATAATCAATCGTTTGAAAAACAGATCTTGGATTCAACAACATTAGGATGGCAGTTTCCTGAATCCACAGACAATAAAAGATCATTTGTCATGGGCAGATACAATGCTGTGCATAGCCTTAAAACTAGACTGAAAGATCTCAAAACCCCTATTGTAATTTAAAAATTTGAAAGCGCAGAGTAAATTTCCCCACGTGGGCTGAATAAAGGCTTATCTTAAAAATGACGTCCGAGTCAAAAATTATACCAAGATTTTTCAATGAAAACTTAACACATAATGACAACTGACCAAGATTATTAGAAACATCAGCAGTGTGTTGGGATTACCAAAAATAATAATCTCCATTTTACTTTCATTAAAATGTAAAAAAAAAAAAAATTATCAGCCATTTAATTTTTGATATACTCAACACAATTTGTAAGGGCCATTGTCATTGGGTCTAACTGGAAGATACCCTTCAATGTCATTTGCATAAAAATGAAATAATTTGGCCTAAAGGTAGCATATATAATGGAAAAAAAGATGAGCCCTATTATGGATCCTTGTGGAACGCCACACTTCACATCAGCTGAGGAGGAAAAAGACTTCCATCGTTTTTGTCAATGCATGTTCAGTGATTTTTTTTTTTTATTAATTCTGTTAAAGCATGTTTAAAGAGCAAACTTAAATTTGTTAATTTTCATAGCATTTTTTTTTATTATCACTTTGGTAAGATTCGAGTTCTGTGACCACTGTGGATTTTGCTTTCACCGAGGTATACAAACAATTTTGTCCACGTGTGTATGAGTGCAGAGCTGTAATTTTTCTTCTTTTCTTTTCAACCAGACAAGACAGTATATGCAAATTAAGTTCTTGATGACATCCTGGCATGTGCCAAGTAAAACTTCATTATTAATTTCGGGAAAAAAAGATTTGTTACCATTGGAAGACAGGACATGTGAAGATTTGCAACAGGCACAGAGATCTTTTTTCCATGATGATTCACTGCAGTCACTTCCACCACGTTGTTCTCCTCTTTAGCACCCTCACCCAGACAGATCTGTGGAGAAAAAAAAGGTTAATGAACCTCAAAAAAATAAAAACCACTTCAACAAGAAAAAGTGAAATTTTCATTTAATGTTTTTGTTAAACCACTACGCACCGTTCGAAGTTCTAAAAAATGCTCTACGTCATCATCTTCATCACCTTGAAAAGTGTAGAATGGCACTTCAGATGATAATTCACAGCCTGGGAAAGACATTTTCACGAGATTAAAGCTTGATACACAATATATGATAGATTTATTATAGCATGTTAGATTTATTACAGTGTATTTATGGTTTATTCAAATATAAGCAGCAGGTTATTAACTTCAATACAAGACTTACGAGTTAATACAATACGAGTTAATTGCGGTCAATTTTCATGACTAAGAATACAAAAACACTATTGATACTTATAGTTTTGAATAAAAAACAATAACCTTAAAAATCTCACCTTGTTTTTTCTAATTAAACTTGGTAATTAATTAGACACACTAGCCGATCAAATCTATCTTATTCCTCAAAGACTTCCAGCTTTGACCTTACATAATAATAATAACATATTTTTTATAATACACTTTACATTTGATGAAAATCTTAAAAGTGCCACATCATGGGGTTTACAAAACATAAAGAAACAAATAGAATCACACCAGCTAAGACAGGAAATGTTAGATAAAATGTTTAAAAATGTCCTAATAAGCCTTTTTGAATAAAAAAAGTTTCAAATTGATTAAAAGACTCCAAGCTCTGTGGTGCTCTAATGAAACCTGGGAGAATATTCCACAGACGGAGTAACAGCTAGAAAATCCTGGGCTCCCATAGTCCGAATTTTGGTCTGGGACAGTTGGGGGCAGTGGGTATCAGCTAAAAGGAGATGTCTTAAATTATTTGTATGGAATAAGACGCTATTTGAAGTAGAACAGGCCGTTTCCATGGAGACATGGTTGAAAGAGCAGACAGAGTTGGTTCTGAATTCTGTATTGAATGATTATGGGGCCACAGTTACTCCAGGAAGATGCTTTCTATTTACTGTTTTTTGTTTGTTATTTCTTCCAACAAACATTTTTAATCATTTAAAAAAAAAAAACTCTAAACTAGTGCCAATGTACGTCACAACCCTGACTTGTGAAACAGCAAAAGAAATCAGCAACATTAACTAAAATAATAATAATAATAAAAAAATATTTGCACCTTTTAAAAAAATTACAAATCGATGACGCTCCTTAAACTGCCATGCAAAAAATGGAATCTAAATATCTGGAATTCATCATTAAGCAACATTACTATTATTGTTTTATATTCTACAACTACGGGGGAAATGGTACAGCTGCCAAAACTGCTTTAAATATTCTTTTTCATTTGCTATATTCATTCAATTTCTGTCTTATTACAATACTTTGAAATTGATGTTTTGAACCTGGATTTCATTCCCAGCAACTTCTGCAGCAGGTACACGTGGGTTAGCAACCAGGCTAACGCGTTAATCATGTAAAAAATTAGAAATGAAAGGATTGCCTCTTACTAAAGACATAACTATCCAGTCGGGATTGTGCAGCAGGTCCGCCTGATGCTTCATCCTCTATAAACGCCATGGTAAACGCTGCGTGGTGTGAACAGAGATCTGCTGCAGGGTTTAGGAGAGCAGCAGCATAGCACAAGTGCAAAACGTCACAGCAGAGCGCCGCCGTCGCGCGGATCATAACGTCATAACCGTGCGCTCCTAAAGGGACATCAGTCTTTAAATTTCTAAAAGAGCTTTTGTAATCAAAATTATACAAAAAATAATTGACATCTTACTGTTGCATATCAATAAGTATCAGGTACTGATACTTATAAATACAGAACCAAAAGTAGGTGTATTTTCTTTCCGACCATCTGCACTAACCGGCCATTTTATTCAGAACAGCTCAATTGTTTTTCATTTACTATACGGATGGACGTTGTAATTCTACAGTTACATTCTGTAGTCTGTTTTTCTACATACTCTGTTAGTCCCCTTACTCCGTTCTCTGCTGATCAGGACCCCTACCGAGGGGGTATTAAGGTGGTGGATGATAATGATTGGTGTTCTGTCTGATCCACTCGTACCAGCACAAAACACACCACCACCATGTCAATCATGCCATTTAGAGTCCAGAGAATGTATAGAAATACATGGACTACATTCTGTAACTATAGAATGACAAAGTCCATCTATAGGATTAGTGGAACGGAAAAAACAGACGGTGATAAAGAACTGAGGAGGTTAACCACATAAAATGGCCGATATAGTACACTATATAAATACATATCTGAAAATCCGATTTTTTAAAGCAGTCTAACCTTCAAAATGCTTTAAAATTTCAGACTAAGCCAGTGTATTTGCAGAACTAGTGAAAATAAATAAAAAAAAAACAGACAATGGGGGGTAGAACTGAGGTGTACGTAATAAAATTGCCTGTGAATATATATTTTCCTGATGGATATATACTGTTCAAATAAATAAAAGGAACATTTAAACAACACAATGTAACTCCCAAGTCAAGCAAACTTCTGTAAAATCAACCTGTCCAGTTAGTGAATCAATTTCACTTGCTGTTGTGTAAATGGAACAGACAACAGGTAGAAATGAGAGGCACTTAGCAAGACAACACCTATAAAGGAGTGCTTCTGCAGGTGGTGACCACAGACCTTTTTGTCTATCAGCATAGTGTCCAGAGCATGGAGCAGATACCAGGAGACAGGCGAGTACACCAGAAGACATGGAAAAGGCCGTATGAGAGAACATCTGCAACTTCATCAGGAGCATGCCCAGGCGTTGTAGTTGTATTTTTCTGTTATTTTGTTCTCAACGCATTCCACTATTTACTAACCAAAATACTTTTAGCTGGCTTGAGATCTAGGATGTGCTATTTTTGTATTCCTGTTATTTTTTTTCGAGCAGTGTATATTTTGATAGCCTCTTAAAACGTCTTTTGTTTGCTCTTTGAGTAGCAAGAATATATCAGTTTACGTCAGATTGGTGCATTTGAACTGTTTTTTGTTTTACCATGAATGTGTGGAATTATGCAGTTTCATGATGTAGTGTTCGTAATAGTGTGGAATGAAAATTAAACTGTAAAGTACAGTATTGTGCAAAGCCATTATTTTTTTGCAAATTTGGAGTGATTTTACCTACATATATTTCAGTTACTGTTATTCCTGTAGTTGTGCAGCAATAATGGCATTGTACATTACTGTATTTTAGAAGTTAAATAAGTTACCAACTGATGACTAAGGTTTTCAGTTACTATTTCTAATTGAGCTGTTGTAAACCAGGCTTTCTTGTCTTGGTTACGCTAGTTGGCCTCCAGAGGCAGTAGTGAACAGCTTGATTTATACAGTGCTATGTTGCCTACTTAATTCCGATTGGTCAGTCAGGTCATGATCAATTTCTATTTAATAATAACATGTTTTATTCTTTTAGTAAATGGCTATAAGCATCTGATGCCTATTGTACATTTTTCTCTACCGAGGTCATTGTTTTACCAGTTTCATAATAAAAGTAAACTTATAAATGTTTCCATAAAACAATGAGAAGGACACATAATTGTATTTTAAAAATCTGATCTGGTCCAGCACAACTAAAGCTCATGTCAAATCACATCACTTATTAAAGAATGAGCCACGAAATAAATACTCTCCATAGCAGTACTGACCATTAGATTAGAGAGGATAAGAAACTAATACATTTCTGCACAGAAACACAGAAGATAAATCTTTATTTGTTCCACTATGGGGAAATTCATAAAAAAAATTACTACAGTTTGCAGCACTTACTACAAGTGTAGCAACAAACACAAACATCAAAGCAGACCGACAGCATTAAAAAAGTTTTTCCATCATTTATTCTTAATGAATAATCTTAATTACATACAAACTTACAGAAAAGGTAACTATATTACATACACATCAGTAATTACAAATTGAAAGTACTGAAACTCCAAATGTTTGTATTTTACCAAATAAAGTTTTTCACGTAAATGTAACCATGACTTGCAAAAAAACAAAAATAGCCCACATGTAATTATTTTAATTTCTCTTCATCTTGTCAGGACAGCATAGCAGAGTGAGGAAACTGGTCAAGCACTAATCAAAACCTTAGCAAGTCTACAAAGAGACAGGTCTGTTGTAGATTAGCAGGTGAACAGAATGTACTCAAACTGGAAAACAGCAACATGCAAGTGGTTTCCGTCCTACATTTATTTTTATTTAAGAAAATAAACAGAGAGGTGTAAAAATACTGTTTTAAGCTAAACTGTTGACCTTCTCTTAACACTTAACTTTATTAACCATCACCACACCTCATTTTGGTATCCAAGCAACCCCATCTCCAGGGCACCACAGTACCAAAATCGATCCTTTATTCTTACATCAAGAAAAACATACATTATTTTACTTACGGCCATCTGTCAGGTTTCAGCTTCAAAATTCAAACTCATTGTTCGCTTACACAATAACCATTGTACACCTCAGTACTTTCTTTTATGTGTCTCCTTGACATTAATATACTATTCAACTAATGAAATACCTTTAGTAAACAATAACTATACAATCCTGTTAAGACTGAAGAATCTCAAACTGTGATGAATGAGCTCAGACAAAAAATGACTACACAAAAAGGTGTCTAATAGCCCGCGCAAAGAAGCAACAGCGCAAAGAAGGAGTCACTGGACAAATTACACATGCGGGACTGTCTGTTACATGTCTGCTTCTGTTTTCATTTCAGGTAAAATGTCTTTACAACCATTAGAAAAAAAACACAAATGAAAACCAGTGGAACTTAACTTTTAACTGTAATGCATGTATAACAGGCCTTGACCGAAAAGATGCAAAATACATAGTGTGCTGAATCTGTGTGTATTACATTACAGCTGAATATTTGCTCCAGCATGGAGGATGAAAACATAAGAACAAAAAGATTGAATTCCTCTTTACAGAGGGACCATTCTGACCGTCTGCTGGTGTTAAATCCCACTGTACTGGCCAAAAAATGGCATGCACAGAACCATGCTTACAGTAACTCTAGGCTTAAATGGCAGTTGGAGATCCCAAGCAGTTAAGAAGACTGGATCTCATTAAAATGTTGCAAATATTTCACACGCCACTTTTGATTTAACTTATAAGAAGAACCTTATTATGTAAATGCCTTCAACAGACTTAAAAAAAAAAAAACTACAATGATAGGGTGTAATAAGTGCAACAGAAAATTATGAAATCTTATGGTAACTGGAAAGAAACACACACACACTTTCATGCAGCGTTGTGCATGTTGTTCCAAAGATAATAGGTGTCTTTAAGGCTCTCACAAGCTTCTTCCCATTATGATGATATCTTTAGGAAAACCTTCCATTTTGGCCACTTCAAAGCATCCAAGCTTGCCATAAAAGTCCAACATTCGTTTGTCCATTTGCCGAACCTCACAAAAGGCACCGTGAGAGCCTACAAACCAAATATAAATGAAAAGAAAGTTAATTAATTTATGGTCAAATCTTAAACTACAAAGCAAAAATAGAAACGCTTGGTTCACATTAAAATTTTAAAAAGCATTATGTTGTGAAGAAACTTTTAGACTTCAACACATAGTAAAGAGTTTTAACTTGTAGTGCATTCACTAGGTCTGGAGGAAAGAAAAAAAATATGATATGCCTTTTTTTTTTTTTTTTTACTGAATTCGATTAAAGTGTCATTATCAATATTGGACAAAAAGTTGATAAACAACATAATAGATGTTATAGCAACTTAATTATGTAACGTTAAGAGGCATATTTGCAAAGATTTGTAGCTATGTGCTGGGATAAGCACGTGTATGAGTTTGGTATTTTTTCTTACACAATAATATATTTACTAAATGTATTAATATATTAATTATCATTAAATAAATGTAATTTAATTATCTTACATTTTTTAAGCTGACTAAACCTCAATGTTTGTCCCTGTATGCTCCCTGCTCATTGTGTTTTGTTTTTCTGTTTTTTCTGTAGTAAAATCAATCCAATCTATATTCTAACCCAACAGTAACATAATTCATTTGAAAACAAACCAAGCCCTCAATTCTATACCGGCTCGTTTATTGTAACTCTTGCCTCTACCACTACAAAACTCTGCAGCCTGACTTGTGTTCAGCCAGCCCTCTTGTTCAAACTCATGTCACTCCCTTCATTTGCTCTATGTAACAGCTTACATTCAGTACAAGGCAGTGCCTCTGGCCTACAGGACAATCCCTGGATCTGCCCCCTCTTATCTTCACACTATCACTGTTAAATGGTGGAACGATCTTTCCAACTTTTTCGTAAGGCTGAGTCACATAGCATTTTAAAGAAACAACCCAAAAACACATCTCATCCACAAGCACTTGGATAATGATCAGGTTTGAAAATAGGACAGTGTAGTTGGTTTCTCCTTCACTACTGACTTGTGGTGTTCTATTTGTAAGTGACTTTTGATAAAAGCATCATGCATAGCATGATTCTAATTGCAGCATTTACACATGTTCCATTGGACCAGTCTAACAGTGCAATTGCCCAGGAGTAAACTTTTTTCTTTAACCAAATAGTGGCGAGTTAGATTCTAAAATACCTGGTAAAAAAGAATCCAAAATTAGGAAAAATAATGCAGATGACATACCATTGGCTTTCAGTGATGACAGAAGGCAGCCCATAATGCTTTTGGCAACACTGGGGTCTGTGACTTTAGCATGAATGTCCACCTTTATAAGGGAGGGAAAGTTACCCAGGAATGAATCTGGCAATACCTCATCTTCTTCGTAAAAGGTTAGCATCATTTTCTGCAGGCAAAATCACAAAGATAACTGTGTAGCTGAGTTTTATTCTACACAAGAATAAGGCATTATAATTCTAAATAAGACTAATATGGAACATGTCTCACTTCAGCCTCAGACAGATCCTTTTCTGAATCAGGTTTGTTATACTTTTCCTGCATGAATGGGATCCAACTCATCTTGCATTTATTCACAAAGGGCTTAACATCCACTGTGCCCAAGGCATAGCCACAAATTCCCTCATCATCCTCCAAGACAAAGCCATAGTCGGGGCTGACTGTTAAAAGTCCCCCTACTAACCTGAAAGAGACAGTGTGAAAGCGAATGAAAAAAAGATACCTGGTACCACTGATAACACACAAGAGTACCAATACAAATACCAATCTGTTATTACAAATACTGTAAACCTCCTAAAGACTAACAAAACATATTTGGGCAGTAATGATATGAACATTTAATGATGACTAAGTTATGAAACATTTTTTGTTACACATATAATCTATGGCTAGAGCGTTTGGGCTCTAGCCACCCTCACCACAGTAACATGATGCCGTGCTTTGCTGCGGTGATTAGGCTGGAATTACGAATACATCTGATGCCAATTCTCAGTCCCAGCTCAAAGTTTCCAAACACTGGCATGGAATACCTTTTTAAATACCGTGTTTATTTGGAGTGGCACTTCCGTATTTAATAAGCCCCTCACCACATATTTTTAACAGCGCATGGTTTCTGTGGTTTGCACTGACTGTGTTTTTGTTTGTAACAGCTCCCAGTAAGTATTGTCAAGCAAAAAAAAAAAAAAAGAAATGTGGGTCGCTTTTTCGTTTTACCTTAAGTCTTTACCCCCATGTTAAACTTGCTGGCATACACGTGCTGGTGTAACAGAGTTAAAAATGTATAAAAACAGTGACGTAGTGGATCCATTCCGATGCCATTTTAACAGTAAGTGGAGGTAGCTGTAGAGGTGGTAAAGATAAAAACCACAATTCAGCTTCCCATCCATTAAAAAAAAAATTGTCTTTGAATGAACCACCCAATCAGCTTTGGGCATTGACTCATTGCTGAAATATACCAACTTACACTATACACCCATTGTATTTTTTAAACAAGATACAGGTTATGGTTTTAAACCTGAAAACTATTTAAAAAAAAAGTGTTAGCAACATTTATAAACCCTGTCAAAACATTTTAAGTTACCTGTCTCCAATAAGGTCTGGCTCCTGCTCAGAGAAAGGAATACCTTCACACCCCTCTGTGTATATTTCTCTGCAAATCTTGTATACAGCAGACTAAAACAAACACACACCAGTGATCTAGACTGCAGTTTCAACATGTTAGATCAGTACTGCTCAACACTGAATTAAATACACTAAATATGGGAACTGCATTTTTTTTTTGTAAAACATTTTTTTAAACATTCAGTCCCCCTTAAACACACCCTGATAATTGTTGTCTAGCATATCAAGGTTATATAATGTTTGCACACCTTAAAGGTTTCATACCTGACAAATTAAAACTATAAAGAGATCCTTGAGAATTATTTGAAAAATCCAATAACATGCATTTAATCAATATCAGAGGAGTGACAGTTGTAATGCTGAATATCAGCATGCAGTGATTATCTCCAGCACTCAAACTGCAACCCTATGTACAGCATCATTCAAAAGTTTGAACACATTTTTTTCACTTATTGTTCGTCATCAATCCGACTTACTGTAAAGATGGACTTTGTAGTTTAACAATTACAGACTCTAGTCCTATTTGAGGACTATTGTACACACTGTGTTTCCCCATTACTCTGTTTTTTATTTGTCAGGACCCCCATAGTACCACCACAGAGCAGATAATATTCTGTTGTAGCATTATTCTCTTTGCAAGCAGTGTCAAAGAGGTGTTTAAATGAAACCACAAGAGCACTAGTAGTATGACAGGTGCATACTAAGTAAAAAGTTGTATAGTTAAAATTTAGCTTTACAAAACTCAAACATTGGATTGTAATGCAAGTAGGAATCACTTACATAATCAAGGATCACATTATAAATATAAATTACACTAGCAATACATATACATCTTAAAAAGTAAGGGACTTGCTCACAGGAGCACTGGGTATCCCTGTTACCACACAGAATTTTGGCCTAATCGGAGCTGTGTGGTTTGTATAGTCATAACCATATATGATAGTCAAAGATATGATCAATACTCACCTCATCTTTTGATAAGTAAGGCCTTATGGAATAGATTTTTGACGTTGGCAAAGATGGTGGTGGCTGGTAGAAAAGATCATTTGCTCCATCAATAGGCAACAACCGCTGTGAAGACCAAATTAAAATCATTAAATTCTTGCACACGACTGATCAGATCTGTAATTCGACCTGCACTTTTGAGTTTCTCCACCATTGCTGATCAAAATCTGAAAACAAAGAAACTAAAAACTCAGCCAATCACTGGCATAAAAGAAACCAATTACAACGAAAGTTAAACAGCTCGTTTGTTCATCAGTGATCAGCAATGGCAGATAAAAATCAACAAAGGTGACCTTTTACATTGATACCTGCTATAGTAAAATATGTAAATAACTGAAAACACCAAAAAGTAAAAAAAATAAATAAAATGATGTAATTATTTTCACAGTAGACTTGGTCTGAGGAAGGCTTAACTGGCTAAAGGAGATGCCCCTTTCACACAGCAAACGCATCGCAAATTTTCGCTGCGCACTTCCTGTAGAGAAAAAGATTTATGCACACCACACACACTCTGAGCAAAACTCCATGACCAATAAGTAACACTAAAGCATATTGAAAAAAATGTACCAATCACATTAAGTTTATAACTGAGCATGTACTAAACTTTGATTACTTAATTATTTTTTTTTCTTTTTTAATATATTTGTTCATGGAGCTTTAAGCAGGCGAACTCGCTGGCGCGAACCTGAGCGCGGCAATGGAAACGCGGCAAAAAATTTGCGCTTCCTGCAAAGGAATGTTGTGTCATGAACATAAACCTTAGCCATGCAGCGCATTCGCAGGCGCATGTGAAAAGGTTGGGCATTTCATTTGGCAAGCTGCTGAAAGAAACACTAATTTAACATGTTGCGGTAACTACTGGTTTAGAGACAGACACATAATTTGCAGCTATGATTAACATTCAGAGATCAATTTAGACCAAATATCAGCTCCAGCTGATTAACTCTACTTTACACAAATTACATATATTATCTGCTATATCCTTCAGCTCACCTTCAACAGACCAAGCTTTAAACATCTGTAAATGCGCAAAAAAAATATTAAACACAAAACTTTATTTTAACATTTGGCTGTGAATTCAATGTTGGATACCTGAAACTCTCCAGCTAGACCACCCCTAAAGGCCCAGGGTTCTTGGTCTCCACTTAAGAACTGTGCTGAGGACTGACTACGACACCCTGTTGAGATCAGATCCAAGTGGAGAATGTTATGTGAGGGGCTTTCTGCTATGAGGAGCAAAGGGTACGGGGTATCTAGGTCTTAATTACACCATTGAAAAGAAAGGCGTGTGCACCAACAGGCGTGTGCACTAACATTACAAAATATAGCTGTTCAATCTAATTAAATATAATTTCGGGCTCAAGCAGCAAAAGCTTAGATTGATAAAGGGCAATCTCTGATGAGAATAAAATGTTAAGCCAAACCAGAATCATTTAAAAACAAGCAACTACTTGTACAATATTCTGACAAGTGTAATGTCTTGTTTACAAAATGGAGAGGGATACTTTTTTGCTCATTGTTAGCAGCTGAAAATCACTTCTCCAGAAATTAACAGTAGCTCTGTTTTAAACACATTTTGTAAATTCTCTATTTCTGGTTTGCTGACAATTAAACTTTAGCTGTTAAAGCCCCTCCAAGTTTGAAATCTGAAGTCACATTTACATTGCTGTCTTGTCACATGACTGACATACACTGTCCATCAGTCTGATCAATGTCAATGTAGAACCAAGAATTAAACAAGCAGACTAAAGCCTTGTTAATTAACACCCCCTCATGTTCTATATTAGTCTAGTGACCTGCACCCCTCTTCTGTGCAGACTTCAGAAAAATTGTAAGCTATGAAGGTGCCAACCAACATAAGGACTGAAACTTGGAGTCATGTAACAAGACCCATGTAACAAGACAAATGCAGCATAAATACAAGAATTTAAAATCCTCCTGGGTTCAAGTAGTTCAAACAGATACCCAGGTGCACATCATGTCATGAAATAATAGGACACAGCACATGTCCACCACCTGAAGGGAATTCAAAACTGATTACCAAAATCAGAGATGTTGTAATGCCAAAACTAACAAGACTTTTATGAATTTAAACACTCTCTTAAAGTGGTGTTTCATGGCTGGTCAGGGCCATTTTAAATTAGGCCTATTTAAGGAAAAAAATATGTTAGAGCTGTTAGAGAAAAAATATGGGTTAACACCTAAACTATCGCTGCGCAAATGTGACTTCATCTGAAATCTTATTCGATCAATTTAAATATGAACAATTAACTTGAAAAACATTTCCTATTAAATAACTGATAGCAGCAGCACTGTGTGTACATAGGCCACTGCTGATCCAGTATCAGTAGAAACTTGTGCTGAGGATTCTTCCATCTGTACATAATGGAGGGGGAAGACAATAGAAGAGCTTGTTAGTATGGAATTTCAACACAAAGAACTGACTGACTGCCTGCCACCTGCATGGCATCTTCACAAAGGAATATTTGGGGCTGAATATCAGGTGTCTGTTACTCTTCTAAGTGATGCAGCCTACAGCTTACACCACATTCATACTGGACACGGCACTAATACCACTTTACAGATTCAATCCAACACTGATGCATGGATAATAACTGACAATCACGCGCATACACATTCTTTTAGAAGAATGCAACAATCGTAAATAGCCAGTGCATCTTTGTTTTTATTTGCCTTTTTAGTGTAAAAATAAGTATCAGACCATGCAAACAGACTGTCTTTTCACTGCACGGTGTGATATTCAATGCATGTAGAAACTGTTTTTTAACTGCATTTACAAGTTTATACTTTGTGCCTGTAAGAGAACACACAAAGGATGTTTAATGACAGCCTCCCAAGCACTTATACTGTTGGAATAGTTACTGTACTATCTACTAGTGCTCAAGTTAGAGGCATGACTACTAACTTAGTATATCTATGCAGTGATCTTTAAATACATGTACAAAACACTGCATTCAGTCACATTTAGATTGCAACATCTTGTTTTGCAATGAGAAAAATCATTATGATCTGTGAGCCTGACGAATAGTTACACTATTTGATATGTCTAAAGGGAGATGGATTAGTGCAGGTATTCATTTGTAACACAAGTTACATATAAACTAAACATGAGATGAGATTTGACCAGATTTGGCTGCTGCCTGCTGTGTTTATTTGTGAAATAGCTGGACAGAAACCTGTAAATAAAATGTGGTTACCATGGTAACCTAGGCTATGCTGGTGCTATTAAAAATCCAAAAGATTGCAAGTTATTTAATTTTGAAAAGAATCCAATACTCTAACTTCAAAATTCTATAAGACATTTTAAATATAGTGCAAAAGCACTACAAAAAATATATTTCATTGTAGAAGTTCACATTAACCGCTACAATAAAAAAATAGCCACAACTAAATGAAATAAGCGTGCATTTTCTCCAGACCGTGTATTAATTTGCATACACAGTTTGACAGTACAGCTCAATACAGTTAGAGTAATGCATTCATTGTTTATGTCTTGTTCTGTTCATTCAGTAAATCTTTTAATAGTATTCGTGACATACATTCTAGGCCATAAAATATGATTTAAAAATAAATACATTTTAACATAAAGCACCAGAATAACCTTACACAGCTGCCTCACTAACAAAGCACGCATGCGCAGCGCATTATGGCATAAGGGCGCGTCTTTCCATCACCATCAGGCCCTTATTGAAAGAAACTGCAGCAGGTGCTGCTGAGATAAAGAACATTAAATTGTACACACAGCAAGCAACAGGAGGCCCCACACTGGCCATGCAAAAATGGCCAAATCAAATTTGCATATCTAGATTTTTTACGTAAGCCCATAAAGACACACCTGGTATTTCAAGCCTTGAAGGCAGCATTCAGTCAGTAAAGGAGAATACTATATATACAAGCACATATATACACACAACAAAAAGAGTGAAAACAAAATTACTTAAAATTGGTGTTACTGCTAAATATAAAATATGCCAACATGGGTGTAAAATGTGTTACTGAAATTTTAAACTATATTTGACATTTTTTTCTCCCCAAACATATGGTAGTGTAGACCACTGAATTTCTGTCACTATTTTGCGGGTGGTGCCATTTAAATTATTCTGCATAAATAAATGTTTTTTTTATCATTAATCACCTACATCATGCTATATAGAAATATACAATGCTAGGTAGTACTGTATTTGTTTAAAGCCGAACATGTCCTACATTTACATTTGGTCATTTAGATGATGCTTTACTTAATGCGACTTACAAATATCCCATACTTAATGGGATAAAAACACAGGGTTAATACAGCACCCCTGAAACAATTAGGGTTGATAGCAGTGCTTTAAAGGACCCACATTGGTTATTTCAATGGACCTGGGATTTGATCCCACAGCCTTCAGATTGATAGTCCAAAACACTAAACACTGAGCTTTTTACATCACTATTTGCAGTTACTTAAAAGGTTATTTGTGAATTGTGACACTATTCTGGCTACATGCAACTCAATGATACTGCCCACTGAATTATTGTAATATGACTGAAGGTTTCCTAAAAACATAGAATGTGTTACCAGCTAAATACAGGAATAATGTGGACTACAGGATGTTGTCTGGCTTTACTGGTCAATAAAAATGGACAATGCGACTTTAGTATGGAAAATGTTGGAGATTGTGTCAAATGCAATAACAACAGGTTTTCTGCCTTTTTTTAAAGTTTTTTTTTTTTTAACTACTTAACTGATAAAACTACAAAGAAAATATTTTAATAATAAACTTCAACACAGATTTAGAATTGAATGCAAGCAAAGTCATGAAAAGTCAGGACACTTTTTAATATGTGACGGTGGCTTAGTGGTTAGCACGTTCGCCTCTCAGCACTGGGGATACCCAGTTCGAATCCCGATCTGGGTGGAGTTTCCATGTCCTCCCCGTGTCCGTGTGGGTTTTCTCTGGGTTCCTCCCACAGTCCAAAAACATGGATTCCAGGTAAATTGAATGCTCTAAATTGGCCCATAGTGTGTGTGTGGGGATGTGTGAGTGAGTGTGTGCTCAGTGAAGAATTGGCACCCTGTCCTGGGTGTATCTGCCCAGCGCCCAAGATGTTCTCCCCTGGATGGGCAGGGGAATCAGCACCGTGACCCTAATAGAGAAATAAGCAGGAGATAATGGATGGATAATGGGTATTTAAACCGCCTCATTTGAAAACTTTCAATGATATTAGGAACAGGCAGTAAAATCTTGCTAGTAATGGTGCAACCAACATGAATTCATGACTTTGAGAGAAGTCAAAAAGTTGAGGATTAACCATTAATTTAACCATGGAATATTTCAAGAAGCTAGGCTTAATGTAACTTATTTTGAATGTTGCGTGACTTACATAAGGAACAGTAAAACTACAGTGAGAAATAATCATGGACATTTGAGTATATGTTGGGAAACTACTGTCACGTAACTCAGTTTCCCACTGTGTCAAAGAATGCAACTTCACTAACTCAATTATGAGAAGTAATAGCCCTACATATGATCAACACTGACATGGCATGGCATGAATGACCTGCAAATTGTTGAAATTTTTAAACTATGTTCAGTCTTTAATGAAAAAACAATTATATTTTTTATTACATGTAGTTGAACAAGCAGAAATTATAAATACAGTGTCTATAAATGACTGGTCTGCTTATACAAAAAAAATGGCACTATGAGAATTTGAAATCTTTTCTACGTTTATTAGTTAAATAAATTTTAAATTAAGACTAAAACAGAGACTTGTGTTTTTATTGCATTTTACGCAATTTAACAACTTTTTTTAAATGGATTTGTACACTACATTTTAATCTAAATGATCAAAGTCAGGACGGCTGAGGAGTGTATGTACAATTAACCCAAAATAAGAGACACAATACCTACCTAACCACTGAACAAATGATTTGACCATAGAGATGATACTCTTTATATCCCAAATATAGGGATATAGGTCATAAAGGATGGTTCTGTTGACAGAATTGGAGAGCTTGGTGAACATCTCAATGACAGAGCAACACATCTCCTCAAACTTGTTGGCTCTGGAGTGCCATTCAGCCACCTGACAAAAAGAAATCACCCATCAAGTAGTTACACCAATGCCTACATTTCTTTTATTTTATGCTGGTATATTTTCACATAATGTTATGTTAACTTGTTTAAGCATTGGTAGGGTTAGTGTCTTGACTTTAGTCTATTAAACATGTTCAAATGCCTTTTAACATTTAAAATGTAATGATATCATTTGAAAACAAACATTTGATCAAGTTGAATTCTTATCAAACTTTGCACTTGTTAATTAATGGACCTAAAAAGTCCAAATGGTTTTTAAATTGTCTTTATGTTGATCTTTGACTATGTTAATTCAAAATATTTAAGAAAAAAAAAAAATTAAACAGGTAGTGTTTTATTTTCCTCCCTTCTATAATCAATGACCAATTTACTAACAAATATATTCCACTTTATCAGCTAACTTTTGGAGTTCAAGTAAGGTTTTATGGATGTCTTAGGTGTTATATCCTGTAAAGGTTATAACACCAATAAGAAAGCTGGGTCTAAATCAAAACATCAAATGAGTCTAGTTTGGTGTGTTGTATTAGCTTACTTTATCTGTATCCTCGCATTTAGAGTTCACGCTGACAATGCTAGTGTTCGCCCGAAGCCAGTTGAACTCTTTAAGCATCTGTACTGCTTTAGGACCATGTTCATATGGCAGGTAAAACAGTTCTGCCAGCAAAATTAGGTCTTCCAGGGTAAGTGTCTCAGCCGTGTACAATGGTTTTTCATTGGGTCTTGGAACAAACAATTCCTTATTGAGTTGCTCGTCAGTCTGCATGGGCACAAAGTCACTGCTTGAGTCTTCATGAACAGATATCTCAAGAGTCTTTGCTAGTGCCTCTTTATCTGTGTCCATGGGTTTAAGATCTTCTGCCATTGCGGATTTAACAATTTTAGTCAGTATCGGATTACCATTTTTAACATCTTCAACCTCATCTTGCTTCTCCACTGCCATCTCCATGGGCTCTTCATCCGAGTCCTTTTTCTCCACTTCAACTTCCACCTCTTCCTCCCCAGATTTGGTCAGTGAGTTTGATTCTTCACTTAAAGGCACAACAGGGCTAATTATGGGTGGCTGGAAAACTGTAGTTACTGTTGTTGTGGATCCCAGAATGGGTGCAGTTACAGACGAAACATCAGTGGAGGAGCACTTTGCTCCACTGAAAGCTCCCTGTCGACCTACCAAAACAAACACATTTATTAATTGATAATGCAAAGGACAAGTAATATTAATTACAGTATTAAACAATAAATACTGTTGAATTGGTGAGGGACACAAAACTCGCTGAGCCATTCACTAAGAGCAAGCTTAAGTGCAACTTGTGGGCTATATAGAATGTCCGTCTCCAGCTCCTCATCACTGCCTTCATTTTCCAGCTTTATTTGAATCGAGACGGTGCTGTCTTCACTGTCGGCTAAAAAACAAACAAAATAGAAGTTTTGTGTACATTTTCAGTTATAATGTATTATAATGTGATTTATTCTAATTTTTAAAAAATGAACAAAATTATTAAAACTGCCCATTATAATAAAATGATAAAGAAGCTTAATTAATGTTTCAACAAACAATTCTGAATAAGTCTGAGTATTAAGTGCATATTTCATAATGTGTTTTGTGGTTTTGGACAAAAAAATAAAACATGTAACAAACAGAAATACCGAAGTAACACAAAAACTGTCCAGCGTCTAAGTAATAATTAATTATTAAAACAGATGTGCATATAACTGAGAAAAGAAAAAGCCCCAAGCATTCACATACATTTAAATGCAACATAGTAGACAAATAATGCCTTGGTAGATGTGCTGGATGTATAAAAAAAGATAATAATAATAATAATAATAATAATAATAATAATAATAATAGTAAATAAGCTAAATAGTGAAAGCTGCTGATTCACTAAATAAAATAATTACCTAAACCTTTTTGATGCTTTACAAATAGCTGGCCATTGGAAACCACTATAAAATCAATAACTTTTTTGACTGCTAATCTGAGAAATCAGATAAGAGTAATAAAAGTAGTAAAGTTGTATAAAATTATACTTACTCATGACAACATCCTTTCTCACACCATTCATGTTGGATTTATACCATGTTGCTAAAGTGTGAATGGCCACATAATTTGTCTCAAATTCACAGTTGGGGTTGGTAAGAACTCCCTTTAACCGAGGAATGAGTTCTGTCGACCTGCCTTTGTATGGGCCCAAGAACAAACGCTTTTGATCATAGTCATTAGCATGAATATTGTCCCAGATGACCGGAGGCCTCCGCAGAACCTTTGTTACCTCTTCTATAGACTCCACTGTTATATCTTTAGAAACTACCTTGGGACCTTTAAACAAAAATGAATACAGTTAAAATGTACTGATGTGAAGTCCATGTATTTATTTTTAAGGAAACACATAAAATTTGTAATACTGAACTCAGTATTACATTATTGCATATACAAATGATATTACTTATGTGAACAAATGAACATGTTAATATTTAATGAATCTAATATAGATTATTAAAATAGAAAAGTACACTTCAGACCCTACATCTACTTTAAGGACTCTGGACCTCTCCAGAAATTATTTAAAGAGACCATAATTAAAATTAGGATTTAATTTTCAACCATTGATTTGGCTGTGCATTCACAATTTCTGCCTTCAGGCACATGTGCTCACTTCACTAGTGTGTGTATTTGTGCGTTATACTGCACAGATGGGTTAAATGTGGAGGACAAATAAAAAAGGTAAAATAGATCACTTTTTAAATTGTGTCTGCAGAGCAGCATTAACAAGATGAAAGTGTAATTTGGATAGTGATCCCACTGTACAAAGGGTCATCATGTTAAAATCCAAGATAGACTGCTACTGAAAATATATTCATAATACTCTTTCAATATTCCTCAATTACATTGTGTGATCACTGTTATTTATCAAGAATACATTGTGAAACAATGCAGTTATTCGTTTTGGTTCCAACAGCAATGTAATAAGTGAAATGCAACACATCAATGATGAGTTATAATTTCGAGATGAAAAAGCTCTGATGTTATCACAGCTATCAACATGTCAAGAAACAATCAAAATGAGGTCAGAATTCACTGTTGTATAGATAAAGTGATTAATTTTTGCCTACTGTGCTTACACACAGAGGAATTTGTCCTCCACATTTAACCCATCCGTGCAGTGAAACACACACAA
>JAOUQT010000036.1:6618807-6629614 GCA_025769995.1 Xyliphius kryptos
ATCCAGGGCTGAACACCTGGAGCAGTGTGCTGCACTCTACTGAGGCGCACGGGGAGCAGTTGGGGATTGGGTGCCTTACTCAACAATGCTTCGGTTATGACTTGCTGAATGCGGTTCGAAACAGCAATCTCTTGGTCCGCAGCCCTTTACCCTATCCATGGCTGACCTCCAAAAGATCAACAAAGATTTGCCAATTTTTAAGGCAAATTTATTATAACATTTAATAATATGTGCAGTTACTGAAATCAACATTAATTGAAAGAAATTTTCAGGAACTGTGAAATAAGTCAGGTTAAGGAAAATATGACCACAGAACTGTATAGACATTCTCATAATAGCACCAGACCATAGACTGTGGCAAAAGGAAAACTAAATACACATAAGATAAAGGAGTAGATTCAGGATAACTCTGCAAATGTCCTTTTGCGGTCCAACCAGCGACCAGATTTGATCCTGATTGAACATCTGTGGTGAGATCTGAAAATGGCTATTCACCAACACTCACCATCCCTCCAGATGAAGCCTGAGAGGTTTTGCAATGAGAAATCAAAGAAACTACCCAAAAATGTGTCTGCTAAAGTTGTAGCATCATACTAAAAAGACTAAAGTGAAGGCTGTGAATACCCGAGTATATTCTTTGGCTTCAAGTCTAAAAATAAACTCCACCATACAATATAATAATAATATAGGCATCCTATAATATAAATATAGGAGGCCCAAGTGCTGAAAAATCTAATTATACTTAGTATTTGACAGTCTGGTTACTTCCCCCACCATTTTCTAATATTCGGTGAATTACACTATACTTAACGAGGTAGGCAATGTTCCTGCCTGGGATTAGTAAAAAAAAAAAAAAAAACCCCAACCACAAGCAAGTTCTTATATGGGTTTATTTGGACGGAGCTACATTTTCAGCAATGTACATCTATCCCTTTAACATTAGGATTTTTCTTCAAGTTATTAAAAGGCATCCAATGTTTACAGTTTAAACATTTAAATAAATTCAGCATAAAAAAAAAAACAAATACTTTTCATTACATAGTTCAGTTATTCACTTTTTTCTCCTCCTTTTTAAATTTTCATAGAAAGTTTCACTTTAAATAGGTGTACGCTTGCAGAAGATAAACACGTCAAGAAAAAAAAAAAAAAAAAAAACAATAACTAAATGGCAGCACTTGGACATTTTGTGCATAGCACTGAGGTAATACATATATGATTTCCATCTTCATCTTTTCCTCAAGCGTTACCTTTTCAAGTTTCTCTGAGCTTGCTTAAGTAAAGTGTCAAAGTCTAGTGCATGAACCCTGGCTTTTGTAGGTGATGGATCAAAATCACAGTTTGAATCTGTAAGAAAACAAATCAGAATTTTTGTAAGGACTTTGTAAGAACCCAAGACTTTTTTGTTTGAGTAATGTTTGCTTAATTCTTTAAATAACATATATGTAAATATTATAAAAGAATCAATATGCTAAATTGGTTTAAATCAAACATTATTAGACAGTGCTGCATTTAATAGTGACATGTGTAGCGCTTTGAACTTGAGTGTTACATATACAAAATATTCAAGAACATCCTGAAGTTTCTTGTATTCTTTATTGTGAACAAAGTGATTGCCCAATACCCATGTCAATATCATTATTATGCACAATGACTATATGAATTATCATCTATACCAAAGAATTATTTATGAACTCACCTAGATCTGCATAACTAGACCTACAAAACTGTCTTCTCCCTCCAAAGCACAGATCAAATGGAAGTTCATTTGGCTGACGCAGCTTACTTCCATTCTCAATAGCATTATAGGCGTCCTTTGTATTGTAGTAGGTGACAAAGCCGTAGTTGTCTCTATATTAAGATTTATTACAATCACTTAATACAGGCAACAAAAACATTTTCATAAATGTCCTAAGTAATCGTCAGCAATCTTCAGGGAGCATAAATGGCCACTTTGTCTTACCCATGCTCTCTAAAGTGCACAGTACATTCCTCGATCTCCCCAAAGTAGGAAAAGCGCTCCCTCAGCTCCTTACGCGTCATGCTTCCGTTAATGCGACCAATGTAAACTACTCTGCGCTCCTCCTGTAATCAACAAAGTAGTTTCAGCAGAAGTGACATAGGTATATACTATTTGACTGTTAGTAGAACCAGTCATATACTTACGATAGCTTTCTCCTTTTGTCTTCCAATTTCCTTGTTATTATTTAGATCATAGCAGTAGTTATATCTTCTGTGATGACTAGAGGAGATGACGAAAGTAAATTAAAGTTCATACTTCAAACCAATCAAAGATAATACATTGAAAATATTATGTAAATGTGAGTTACTAAATATGAAGTATAATAAATGTAAACACTAATCTAAAAGTGAACAGAAATTCTCTTTGATTTGCAGAAACCTCTAAAATTGTACCACCTGCCAAATATTTATTGCCAACAAATTATGATAAAGCATTTTTTTGAAAGAAAACCAAACAAGAGACAATAATGCTCACATTTGATAAGCATCTAAGTGACGAGCCCTGCGAGGAGGAGACGGAGAAGGTGATCGGGATCGAGATGATGATCGGGACCGAGAGTGGCTGCAAGAATCAGAGCTGGAGCTGGAATACGAGTACCTGCGCTGTCGAGATGAGGAATGGGTCTGATGATGTGAAGGAGATCTGGAAGGGCTGCGAGGCTTATATCTATGAAAGGATAAACAGAGTTTAAAAACAAAGCAATATTGTTGTTAAGGTGATATTTGAAGCCTCTGGTAGGCATGGGATCTCCAAAAATAAGAAAACAGATCATGCAACACAGCTAACCTTTTCCTGGGTGGCGAGGGTGATCCTGAAGTGCCAGAACTGCTTGATTCTGATCTAGACCTGCTAGGTAACCGTGTTCTGTATTTTCTTTGCTTTCTGCCCCTTTCTGGACGGCGCGGGCTGGAAGAACATTCAGAATGTCCCTGAAACCTCTGAGATTCCAACGTATCTGGAGAAGCATCTGGAGTCACAATGTCTGTGGTGGTTAGGTTCTTACATACACTGGGCAGAGACTTGACATTTTCCTGAAATCTATCTTTAGTGATATTGTCTGAAGGAAGTTTATATCCAGTGCCTACAGATGGCTTGCTTTTAGCAGTGGTTGGTTGTTGCCTTGCAGGGCAATGATTGGCCAGCTCATTCTGGGAGGGTTCTTTTGAAAGGAGACAGTAATCGTGGTCTATGGAAAACGGCTGGATCACGCCAAGAGTAGTAGAAGTTTGAGGCTTGCATTGGACCTTGCTTACAGGCAAAGGGAGTGGCTCGGTTTGAATCGTCTTAGTTGGAGTTGATTTGGGTAATTCTGACTTGTATGGTGGTTTTACTAATAATGCAACTGGAGCCAAAGGCTGGTGAGGAGGAGTGGCTGGTGGAGTAAGACCTACATATCAAGGAAGAGAGAATGGATTAAAGTGATTAAGCATAAAAATAGATAAAAAGAGAGAAAGTGCATGTTGAAGTATTCTGTTAAAGAAGTGAATTAATTAAAGCTGATGCCAAGTTACCTGCTGTACTTCCTAGATCAGGATTGCAAGTTTTTATATTTGTAGGTTCTGCATGCTTATCCACACTGCAAAGGCAACAAATATTAAGCCACAATGAGTTTAAAAATTTGATGACATAAATAACTAATTTGCAGACATGGTGGGCACACAAAAGTATCTATATATAAAACACGCAACCATGCACACGCAAACAGAAGGTTTGGTGTGGAAGCAGCGTTAGGGCTGTAGGGTAACTCCTGCCTCTGTTTAAAACTGCACCATACTCACCCGGAGTTTCCTACAGCAGCTGCTTTACCACAGACCTGCGGCACATTCTGCTCTTCCTGTGCTGGAAAGGAAATGGAAAGTAGTGAATGTCAGAGGTCAGAGCAAGCTACCTGATCTTGTCGTGACCGATTCCTTCATATTCATTATACCGCTGTAAAAAAAATGCAATTACAAATAACACTAATTCAGACATGGATTTCAGGTTCTGGTACTTCCACCCAGACACACTAAGGTCACACAGAGAAACCAGATTTGTAAAACGTCCAGAAATCCAGTAATACAGTGAAAATGGGGTCAGAGCAGGTGTTCCAGCCTTGCAGGGCTCTTCTAGAAGCACAGCCCTTTCTTGCAACTACATTAAATCCTCATTAGGAATGACAAAAATAAATAAATATCACCCAATATACACAAGTGTGGACAACGAGTGATGGAATGACAGTAATTCAAAGTGTAGCATATCTGCTTGCCATATAGAGGTTAATATTATACAAATTTATATACAAAACCAACAGTTAAAGATGCTTTGCCATCCAGGTATGCAGTACCATACATGGAAATATATTGAAACAAAAGCAAATAAAATGGAGTATGCCTTAATTTTTTTTTAACTGGCCAAAGAAAAAAAACAACGTGGTAAAGTTTCTTACTCTGAGTTTCTTCAAACTGCTCCAAAAGACTAGTGAGGTCAGAAGCCTCAATACCTGGGGGAAAAAAAATCTGGTTATTTGTAGTCTATGGTGAAAGAAAGATGATGATATATTAGAGGTAACAATACTTACCAATTTCACTCCTGAATGACTCAAAGAGCTCTGATGTACAACTCTTTGCTTTAGGTACCGAAGCAGAACCCAATCTCATTTGTTCTGCCAGCTTCATAATTCTTGCCTGAATTGGAGTGGATGCAAAAGGCTGAAGGGCTATGGCCTTTGCTTGTTTAGGCACAGAAACGTTTCCCATTTTCCCATATCTGCTTGCAGCATTATTATTTAAAGTAGGCTTAGAAGCATCCATTTTGGTAGTAGTTGCTGTGATTTCAGGCACAACTTGAGCTTGGTGTATTTCTTGATTAGAGGGGACTGAAATTTGGCTCACTGTTATCTGATGAGAAACAGAGGAGGTACTTTGTAAAAATTTGATTTGCTCAGCTGCAGGGAAATTTGGAGATTGTCCAACTGTACTGGTCATTGGTAGCGATTGAGTAATTTCAGTCAATGCCTTCTTAGCAGTCTGCAATACCTTGCTGGAAATAGTGTTCTCTGCCATACTGGCGGAAACAGGTATTTTATTTGGCTGTGCGGAGGAGCTTGTGGGTGCAGCAATAGTTTCTGGAGGTTTTTTGTTAGGTGAAGAAACTGCAGAGGTCACAGGATTTTTAGAACCAGCCAACATTGATGCGGGTGGAACCAGCAAAGCCTGAGGAGTTGGTGGTGCTCCAGGGCCTCTTGGCTGCCAAGCAGGCATAATTTCAGAGACAAATTCTTTTTTCACAGAAGTGGAGGCCATACAACGAGGGTCTTTAGAGCTTGGATCATTCAGACAGGGGATAGGAGGAAGTTCCTTAGGTGCTTCTGGTAAAGTAGGCCATTTCATGCTGTTGTCATCCACCTTTTTCAAAGGAGATGGTTTCTTTTGCAGTCGAAGAAGACGGTACTGTTGTAAACTTAGTGATTTTTGCTTGGGTTCATTTAAATGGTCAACTCCAGTCTGTTGCTCAGGAGGCACAGCACTCTCTTGACATTTGTCACTATGTAATTCATTACTTGTGGCTTTTTCCTCAGGGATATTTGAGTATTTATTAACATCTGCACAGAACTGACTTGGTGGATTTGCTGTAGTGGTTAGGTTGGGGGTAAGAATTTTCATAGGCACTTGTACCTCAGATGAATTTAAGTCTGTAATTTTAACTGGACATTTCTTATTCTCATCTACAGTAAGCAAAGGAGCAAATGAGACTTTTTTCTTCTTCTTTTGCTCCCCCAGTTCTTTACTGGGTAGTTTAAGGGCCTGATTAGGTATGCTTGTTTTTGTTTCCTTAGTTTTCCATTTTTTTCTCTTTTTCAAGAATCTTGTTTCATGCGTCTTTTTGTTAGGCTGATTAATTTTAACATTTTCCACTTCATTGTCCCCGATTAGTGAAACTTTAGAAAGGGTTAGCACTGAAGGAGTTTCTTCATGTTTATGTGAAGCCTTTTCTGGACTGCTTTTTGAAGCACCATGTTCATCTTCCAAACAATCCAAAGATAGAGGAAGGCTCAGATCCGGGATAGCAAGAATGGGTTCCCCATGTTCTCCTTTATTCATCACCTCCAAAATGATTCCTTCCTCAGGCAAGAGCTGCTCCTCCCCTTCTACACACAATGTTATGGCATATGGGTGCATCTGTTTAACCAAATCACTGAGAGTAACAGACACCGTCGCCCCATCTTGTTCCAGGGAGATGGGAAGACACCAGTCTTGTTCAGATGATATATCCAAATCCTGTATTAGTTCAGAAAAACTAGCAGCAGCACATTCACCATCATCACCATAAATCTGCAGGGACCAAAACACAAAATGTCTAAACTTTATAGAAAAAACTCCTTAGTTTCAAGTACAGTGTATATATTAGAAATAAAATCATAATTACAATAAGGTTACAATATATAGGTCAGAAATCAATGATTGTTTTTGTGCTCAATCCGTTTTAAAATATTAGACAAAATCTGCTATCCCTCGAAATTGAACTGAGCTAGGTACTGGCTGTCTGGTAGAGTTCATGAGACACACAGGAAGTTTCTAAATGAAAATCACTTATGGCAAGGACAAATTGATAGTAAACAAGTGTCCACTAAGCGTATTTAAACAGATTTTAGCTCCAAGATCTAAAAAAACTAATCAGATATGAGAACAGAAACTCAATTTGCAAAAACAAATTCAAAGAGTAGGTCTAGTGCCATTCTAAAAAAAATTATTACAAAGTAAGAAAGGATTGGGACAATCCGATGCTAATGCATACTTACAGAAAAATGTTCTTGGTCTCTTTGCGCTTTCAAAAGATCCATGTCAGGTAGAGTGTCAAAAGGAGACATGTTTTCATCATCTACATTGTCAAGTATTTCCGTGAGAGCTGTGAGCAATGTTGCTTCACTTTCTTCATCAAAACCACGTTTAACCTTAAAGAGAAAACAATATTTTTGCTAAATTCTACCAGAGAACTATTGAAAACAGTAGAGTGTATTAATTTAACCTCCATATATGTTAGAAAGTATGGCTTTACCTCTCCATGTATAGAGTTGTCAAAGATTGACAGAATGGATGGCTCCAAACAGCCATGCAATGCTTCAAGTGCATCTCCAGTGTCTAGGCCATTGTGTTGCAGATGGCATAGACCTTCTTGTAATATTACAGACTGTGAAAGAAAACCAAAGCCTGTTATAAGACACAGTGTCAACTAAGCCTTTGCAAATCAATAGTAAAGCAATCATGAATGTTACAAATACATAACAGTGACATGTTAACTTCAGAGTGTTATTTCTGGAGACCAAGAGTAAAAAAAAGGTTAAATCAGTCATACATTTTATTTATTACAACTATTTATAATTGTAATCAAATGCATGAGTTGAATATTTATTTGCAATTGTAAATTGCATTTCAAGCAATCACACATTACATGCATGCCGAAATCATATAGATTGTAAGTGAACAGATGTACGTTTCTTTTCGATGAGATTCTCAAAAACTGCCTACAAATTTAAATCCAATTCCACTTGTGATTCAAATTATGCCTGGACTTCTGACTTCGATCAACAATCAGTCCTTGTATTATAAATCAATGGTATTAGCAACTTTCAAAAACCATGTGCAAAAAGTGGGAAACTCTCAGAAGAGATGCATTTTAAATGTGACTAAAGTGTTGGTTTAGAACTGCATATTTTAGTTGATTAATGTTTATTGCCCAGAAACAAGTTGCTTGACTGTAACCAGATCTCACGAGATTCACACTATAAAAGATGACTCAGTTGTAAGAGATGACAGTTAGTGGTTTGCCAGTCTACATTTTTATTGTCCATCTTTTATCTGAACAATCTCCCAACTCTAACCTGCCAGAGGGGATTTGTTTGTATTACTTTAATGATTTTGTGAAGAACTAAATTACTTTACTGCAGGTTGGTCACGTGTTACCGCAAGAAAAGGAGCAACATGCGGCCACGAAAACAAGCGGTCGCCCTATTATGACGTAATACTAGTTCTGCATGCGGATGTGACCCAAACCTGCACAACCAATCAAGACTCTTGGAATATTCTATCCAAGAGGACTCGGGCGGCGTGCAGAATATCGCGAGATTTAAAATGGCCAACTGTCAGACTTTATTGGCTTGTTACAGGACACGCGTTCAGGTTTTCCCAAATAAATGAAAGATGTAATTCATCTTTAACATCCCGGTCAAATTACAGGCTGCGTGTTGCCATAACACGCACTTATAGCTCGTAGCGTACTAATAAAAGGCGAGAGAAACTATTAGGATACGGACACAGGTTGGTCAGCTCAATAAACACGTGCTGCATTACAAGCCACATACAAGTAGAGATGCCATTATTACTTTATGTAATTACATCTGAATAACGTCAAGCAAAAGCTACATATTTAATAACATGGAAGATTATATGAGCCTAGTAGAAATAAACCAATAGAATAAAGTAATTTATTGCAGCAGCCATGTACAGTATATAATGCATTAGAACACTAAAATAGGCTGTACTACGTGTAAGAACACGGACTTCCATGAAATGCCGATGATATCAAAAATACATACATCTAAAGCTACTGCTCAATAATAATAATAATAAATGGTGATGGTAAAATAGACATTTGTTCGCTTTATTCTAGCACGCACGTGGTGAATTTGTATGGAAGAACCGTAGAGCTCTAAAATAACTACCCAGCTTGTGAGAAATGTATGCGATAACACACAGTTGCTGCATAATTACGACTGGCCTAGCCTAATTACTTGTTTTCAGACACGTTTACACTATCAGTCACATTCTGAGCTGGTGTGACCAGTATTGTGAAACCACAACTTGAAGTGCAATTAAAGAAATTAAACCTCCCCCCAAAAAAATATAAACAGTTTGATTAGAGTGAACTGGTGGCTGTTAGAGCTTGGCGATATCTAAAGAGTCACGGCTCGCTGTTTACTAGAGGCTTAACAAACTCTGCAACTACAGCAATGTAAGAAAGTACGCGATCATCTCTGAGAGTAACCACTTGGTAATTAAACCAGTACGTGGAATGTAATCTGCTAAAGGGCCATTCGGCCACCACAACCCACGTGTCATTTCTAAACGCAGTCCACTGTTTTTAGACGAAACTATAAGCGAAGCTACAAATGACAACAAGTCCAAAATTTATTAGTAAATTATGCAGTAAATAATACAGGTCGTTTTACCTCGTCGAAGGTCGCTGATGAAAAATATTCTAATTTACAGGCTGTTAACATCTCCTCGCCGACTCCCCAGCGGGCCGCCATCTTGCAACTAAGTGGGGAGGAAAAAAAAAGTGAATCAAACCGGCGTGCCGCTGCCGGGCCCGGACACACGTGGTGCTGCTGTTCCCGGCAAAACGAGCCAGAAGATCTCTTAACTCCGCCCACATTCTACGTTTTAAAAGTCGCTCTGGAAATTTAAAGAGAAACTCCATAGTATTGTTCGGTGTGTTTATTTTGCATGAATGGACCAACAGTCTGCATTGATATTAACTAATAAAACTTGCAGAATGTTTACTATACCATCAATAATTATCGTCCGTGTGTATTTTAATGTGGCATTTCCTTTTAATATAAAAGTTGAAACAGGGAGGAAACCAGAGCACCTAGAGAAAACCCACAGAAACACTGTGCATTTCAACACGATGCAGACAGTAAATAATGTTGCAAACTCCAAGCATTGGGTTTCTTGTGTGATCTTACCATCCTTTTAATCATTCCGGTCTTTACTTAAAACAGTAGAAGTGCTTGCAAAGGATGATGAAGATTTAGTATCCAGGTTTTCATGATCTTCATTCAATGGTGGGGGTCTAATTAAAACTTTCGATTTATTGGCATAAGATATTTGGGCACGAGATATTATGATGTTCTTAAGATCCACATAAACTGCAATTTGCGATGTTACTGCAATCTTTATCTTTATGTCCAAGAGAACCATATTGCCAACATGTTATCTGCCCACAGTCTCTTGCTTGGTGGCCTTGTTCTTGACATATGAGCATCTTGCAGTCTGTCCTCGTTATGTAATTTTCCCATTATATGGTCCCATGTAGACAGAATTAGGAATACTTACTTGTCTGCCATTAGAGTCTTTCTCAAGTTTAACTTGATATTTTCTTATGCCATACCACAATCCGTATTTATCCACAGGCTTTACTACAGGTTTTAAAATTTCACAAAACCTGCTCAAATACATCTCGATGTCTTTATCATAGATTTTACCCGTCCACAATTTAACAACAATTGTAATTTTATCTGATTTAATTGGTGAAAAAATCACGAAATCTTTCCAAACAGATGTATTCTTCCCTTGTACATCAAGAAAGATCTGCAGAGTTCAAATTCTCTTCTATTTGGTAATCCAATAAAAGAGTGAATATCAGAAACTTGAAGCTACTGTGATTGGAATAAAATATCCACCAAGTGATCTCTGTCTGGAGGCTCTCCTTCTCTGTTAAAACTGATCTTGGCCCAATACTTTACATTAAATCTGGAAGATCCACCATTAGCCATTTGGGACGCCATGACACCGTCTCCGTTAAGATGTACAGAGGCAAAAAAGGCTAAAATAAAATGTCTTTTCACCATAATCTCTAAAAGAGAAGCCAAATTTGATTTACAGAAAGCTGCCATTTCCTCTATCTGACATCGTGCTCCTCTCTCGAAGTCAAGCCGCTGAGGAGCTTTCGCCTGGTCATTATTGAGAGGGCACACCGCTTGGGGAAGGCGATGGAGCCGATCAGACCTATACAAAGGTACTCTGCTTG
>JAOUQT010000036.1:6798484-6813091 GCA_025769995.1 Xyliphius kryptos
ATTACTTGGGTTGTTACCGACATCTGGTGAAAATTTCATGTCAATAGCACCTCTAGAAATATATTTACTGAGAAAATGGTGACGTGTTCTATACTTATTTCACCTGCTGTAAGTTGAATATATTTAAATATATTAATTGTATTTCAGTTTTCACTGTGTTCTATGAAGAAGAGTTTTTAAGGAAGAATAAATCAACTTTATTGACATCAGTATGGAGCATGGGCTCAATGATTGACCAGGAAGTAGTTACATGAGTGAGTTAGACGCCTGTTTGTTTAGATTTTTTGTGCAGCTGCACTGCTGTGTTTGATCCACTCATACCAGCACAACACACACTTACACACCATAACCATATCAGTATCACTGCAGTACAGAGAATCATCCACCACCCTAAAACATCCACTGCGGAGGTCCTGATCATTCAGAGAACTGAAGTGTGCTCACAAAATTTATAGAGAAACTGATGGACTATAGTCTGCAATTGTACAACTACAATGTCCATCTATATGATCAGTGGAAATAAAAGACCAGACAGTGAGTGTAGAACTCCAGAGGTGCAACTACTAAAAATGTTGTTGAGTGTAGAGTGGTCATAGTGTATTTACATTTTCATCACAAATTCAAAACTAATAAAATAAAAAATACAATAATGCAATGATGAATGAATGTGTAAATTATTTGTGATGTTTGTGTCAAGAAAGTATAAGAGCCATTTCAAAAGCTTTAGTTTGCTTTGCTTCAGGTACTTAATAGTGTATTTTGAGGCGTGTTGTTGAATCATTATGCAATTTAAATAATAGCTTTAAGTTTGTTTTTGGTATTTGGTGGCATATTCTGGAATCTTTTTTTTCCATTCAAGCTCAATGTTATTTATGGCCATATTTGGCATTTTGTGACTAATTCAAATCCATATGAATCATCTTCATGCCTTACAATATATTCTTGCAAAGTATATTTTTGTCATTCTCAGTCACCTTGTAGCACAGCTTGGTGTTGTCCTGCTGAAATAATAATGGACTTTCCTGTTGCACTGCAAAATCTTTTTGAAGGGTAGTCTTATTGGGGTTCTGGGTGTTGGTCCAGATATCACCTTGAAAATCAAGTTATCCTTAACTGCCATTTCTCAATAATGTAGTAACTGAAATCCAAAACCACATGGCAATCTTCCTTAAAACCTTTCCCTGCTTTGTGAACATAGTGTACTTTCGGATTCATAGACAGTTGAAGTCAATGTTTACTGAGTGTTAGCACAAGATTTAAAGAGAATGAATAAAGCTTGGAAATTGCATTCAGCTGACAGCTCCTCATTACAATCCGTGAGATGATTTGCGATTAAAAGTTACATTTTAAAGAAAAATGTGAGTCTTTGTTATGCTTAAATTGTGTTTAAGTGATTACATTTTTTAAAGTTAGAAAAAACAAAAACAACTATGAAAAACAAAAGCTACCATGTAATAGGCTATAGCAAACTATTATTTCCAAAATGTTTATATAGTTACATATTAATTGAAATAAATACCGCGACCTTTACAGGGCCCAGAAATTGGAACTGAAGCAGGGCTGGTATAAGAAAATTAATAAAGATTTATTTTACATGTTTACAGCAAAACTGACTGTGCTCACTTTAAGAACCTTAACTTGGCTAGAATAGACAATATCCACCTGTGGTTAAAGAATATTGTGTGTGGGTGGGGGTGTTTTTGTGTGTGTGTGTGTGTGTGTGTGTGTGTGTGTGTGTGTGTGTGTGTGTGTGTGTATGTGTGTGAATTTTTAACTTATATTTCTTGTGATCTAGAAAGCGAATGTTGACAGCTATGGGCTTTGACTAACAACCCGATTGCCAGGGGTTCACAGCACCTGTTTTTTCTTTGGGTACAATGTGAGTGACGCATGAAAAAGTATATTTGAAATACACAAAGATCAATAGCAGGAGTCAATAATGCTTCACTTGGCTAGATCAGTTGCTTACAGAGGTCCTACAGCCATTGTCAAAAATATGACAAGCCACATGCTCTGAGCCTACAGCATGATGGCAAACAAACTTCGCTACATCTGTAGCAAATGATCACAGGATGTAGTTCAGACTGTAGCACTGAATTAAACATGACTTGCAATGACCCAGCAGTATCAAGGTCATGCTTATATATATATCTACATCTACATTCACATGTGCACACATAAACAAACACACACACACACACACACACACACACTCACACACACACACACACTGCCTACCTGCCTTACTCTTACCCAGAGTGACAAAAACAACCCCCCTGTGGGAGATGGGTGTTAGGTTCTCTGTGACTGCTGGATTCATGCAATGAAAAATGGATGAGACTAAAATTAGATAAAGTAAAATTAGACAAAGTAAGAGAAACCACAGGCTCCAAAATTGAGCCTATAGGAAGCCAACAAAGGGATGTGATAAACTCTCTGGGCTGTCTCTGTTTTTATTGCTGCAGCGAGATATGAAAAATTCCAGCACTTTTTTGTATAGCACTTGCTATGGAAAAAATTCCAACACAAACAAACAATATTAGCAACAGCACAGACAGGAGCCGTAGAGATTGATGGTTTGGTTAATGTTTGATGGCTTTGTCTTGAGTGATGTTTATGAACTATGAAGCCTGAAACTGTGTGTGTGTGTGTGTGTGTATCTCTGTGTGTGTGTGTGTGTGAGAGAGAGAGAGAGAGAGAGAGAGAGAGAGAGAGAGAGAGAGAGAGAGAGAGAGAGGAAATAAGCTATCCCCATCTACTTGACAGGGTATTTTTGATACAATGGATCTGATCTCTTGCTGTGTGTGATGATTAATAGATTAGGTCAACGTCTAAAAAGCCTTTCTGATTCTACCAACTTTAGGCTGACTTACGTCACCACTCATATGCTCTCCAGCCGCGGCTACTGTCATCACATCGGCCTCGAGCTTCCACAGGAATGAATTGAATTATTAACTCATTAAAACTTAATAAACTCCTCCTGTGAGCGAGCTGCTCACTCTGTAATGAACTACAGCCTTTAGCATAACCCTTTTATGCAGGCACTCCATCTTCATTGAAAAAATTATGTGAAATTGGTTGTGTTTCCATGGGCTTTGTTTAGGTGACTATACATATAACTAACGTGAAAACACTTTCACTACGGCAAACAAGCTACAAAATCAAATCCTGTTTCTCATTACCCTTCTTTTTACCTGTTGCCCTTATATTTGGAGTGTCTTAAAAGTAAAGGACCGTGAACCACAGTCTTCCGGGTAAAATTGTCTACTAGTTTGATGTCACATTCTTATCTAAATAAGAATTCTTAACTGAATCCAGGACCGGAGAATTTTGGAATTGCCACCATGTTCTGGATATGATCTGTGTCCAAAATTGCCTACTTAACAATTAGTACAAGACTTCATTCAACTTTGTTTAATTGATAAAACAGTTATTTTGTTTTTTTACATGCAACCTTGTACACACCACATACATGTGCATACCACATCCAATGTAGGTCAAATCACCTATGTCATTTATTTTAGTAATTCATAATCCTATTGTGTTACAGTATGTGTGTAGTGTTGCTTTTTATTTTCATTTTTGTGCTTATAGCTTACTTACACAATTAGTCGACTCCACATTTTCTGACATTTTTCTTTTGCAGGTCAGGATGCAGCAGAAAATAGCATGGAGGTCTGCAGACACTCATTTTAAAATGTTTTTTTAAATTCAGCAGGTCATCTGAGAAATATATTTTGGACATTCAAGCAATTGTTGCCTACAGTTTTGTTCAATGTGCACCAGGATGCACTAGGATGTGATTTAGGATGCAGACCTGAAAAAATACGTTTTCCCTTTCATCACAACACTCACATTTAAAACATGCCGTATACATTTGTGGTATCACATGCCTTTACCCCACCATGGGTCATAATTTATGATATATTTATTATATATGTTAGCATTAAGTGGTGCTGAAATATTTAAATTTTTTCGATTAGATTGGATTTACCTTTCATATCAAAACACTGGTTTTAAAACCAAAATTATTCACAAAGTCTTTCATTTTAAACTACATCAGAAGAGCTAAATGTTTAAAGTGTTGATTTCCATTAGATCATTTTGTTTGCTAGAAATGAGACAAAAATTATGGACACGGAAAAGCTTTAAATGTACTTTTCATTTGTTGGTGAGAATCTCTTTCAGAAACCACT
Source organism: Xyliphius kryptos (assembly GCA_025769995.1). Lineage (NCBI taxonomy): Eukaryota > Metazoa > Chordata > Actinopteri > Siluriformes > Aspredinidae > Xyliphius > Xyliphius kryptos. Next base: position 6,802,681 of record JAOUQT010000036.1, read on the forward strand.
ATAATTGCAGTAATGAATTTAAAAAATGTTAATGGCTCTGACTTATCAAACTAAAGAGCCAGGAAGACTGTGTATTAGCAAAACAAAAAGCTATTTGAAACAGGGATGTGAATAAGGCTAGTCACGGCAATGTTTTTATGGATGTATTGTGGTGAGTTGTGGTGAGCTACTCATAGATTTTTGATGACATTTATGTTTGTAGCATAATGACACACTGTAAGAAAAAAAGTGATAATCACTGTTATTGTTATTAAGGTCTACCATCTGACTTTATAGTCAGAAGCAATGCACTAGCTATGCACTAGCAATGCAGAAGCAATAAAGTGATGCACATTCCACAATTATATATTGCATTTATAAGTAGCCATATTTCAAGACTAATATTTTCTAATATTATACACTGTTCCACCCTGTTGCTTAAATCAAAAGTTGTGTTGAGTTTAAAGTGCATTCCCACATTCACTGTAAGAAATGCTGTATATTTAATATAACATATTTCTGCAACTCTTTATACAGAACTGTTTTTTCTTAATATACTGTATGGGTAAAATTTTACAAAATGTAATGTTTGTCATATTCATATGTGGTATTTTTTCTCTGACATGGTTAACTCAGGAGTAAAATAAATATTAACTGCATCAAGATGTCTTTAAGATAAACGATAAAATAATTATAATAACTGTGAAAATGTGAATATTTTGGAAAGGTGGTTGTGTCGTTATTTCCATTTCATTTAAAATGATGTGCGGACTAACACTTCTGAGACGTGAGGCTTTTTGAAGATCTAAAATAAAATCGGAAAAAAAAAAAAAAGTCATTTAATTTTAATGAATGCCCCTGTAGTTTCTGTTTGGATGTAACATGACACATTCCATCTAAAGCACTTTTTTTTTTTCTGGTGATGATTTAAATGGCAGAAGCACAATACCCATGCTGATGCCACCACTGAGGTTTGGATGAGTGCAATCTTAGCTAGAATGCCAAGCAGTGTTTCTATGTGGCATGAACCTCGGAGACCTGTAGAATGCTTGCACTTTGCTATTATTGATTCAGATTGGGAAAGCTGGACTTGTGGTGAGGGAACGTGGGGTTTCCATGGTAATAGCATGTTTGGAGAGGTAAGGTAGAAAGAAGCACTTGTGCAAGTGTTTATGGGTGTGCATTTGCATCATGTAATCAATGCAAGCAGCAAGGTTTACCAGTGTCTGGAGTCTTGTAAAGAGTGGATCTAGAGTACAAGGAGATCTATCTATTATACATGTAATATTATGGTCATGTTCCTTGTGTTAAGTGTCATTATTTACATCCCACAGTATTATTTAGTCTGTGCATAACTGGAATCTTATCATGTCTAAATTTCTTTTTGTTGTCTGTGTCCCTTTTCACTATTCTGCAGGTGGTCATGCTGTTCTCTTTGTTTTCCTGTTCCGTGGGCTTCTCCCTCATATTGCTCCTCCTGTTGCCGTGCCCTGCCTGGACTTGCCCCGCTCGCTGTGAGTGCTCTGTGCCCACTCGCTCTGTTTCTTGCCATCGTAAACGACTGGCGCAGGTGCCAGAGGGCATCCCCATTGAGACTCGGGCATTGGACCTCAGCAAGAACCGTCTGCGCATTATCACACCACAAAACTTCTCTGGCTTGCTATTGCTAGAGGAGCTGGACTTAAGCAACAATATACTCTCAACTGTAGAACCTGGAAGCTTCCGTGCTCAGCCACGTTTACGCACACTGCGCCTGCGGAGCAACCTGTTGACCCTGCTGCCACGGGGCGCACTAGCTGGGCTAAGCGAGCTGTCTTTGCTGGACGTCAGCCAAAACCGGTTGGTTATCCTACTGGACTACGGCTTTGAGGAACAGCGGCGGCTGCGTGTACTTGAGCTTGCTGATAATGAGTTGGTGTTTGTTGCACCACGGGCCTTTAGTGGCTTGCCAGCTCTGCGTTCATTGACTTTGCAGCGCTGTAACCTGAGTGCTGTGCCCAGTCATGCACTGGCACACTTGCATGGTCTTACCAGCCTGCGTCTAAGACAGCTAGACATTGCTGAATTGGTACCACATGCCTTCAAGGGCTTGGGCCGCTTAAGACACCTGGAAGTGGACCACTGGCCTGCACTGGAAACTGTACCATCTTTGGCCCTTCATGGATTGAACCTTAGTACCCTGTTTATAACGCACACCAACTTGTCGGTAGTGCCGGTTCTAAACCACCTGTCCTTTTTGTCTTATGTGAATCTTTCCTACAGCAATTTGAGGGTGCTGCCAGCTGGGTGGCTCAAAGGCCTGGAGCGGCTGGAGGTGCTGCACATACGCAGAGCTCAGCTGGTGCGTATAGAGGCCCAGGCTCTCCAGGGAGCACTGTCACTGCGTCTGCTTGACCTTTCATTTAATCGTTTGACTACATTGGAGCGCGCTGTGCTACCAGCATCTGTAGTCCTGCAGAATCTTTTTATTGGCCAGAATCCCTTGGTATGTGACTGTCGGCTGCGTTGGTTGCTACAAAGGACGCTGCCTTTAGAATTTGGGGAGCTACAGCCACAATGCACTTCCCCACCTGTACTTGCTGGGAAACATTTCACAGATGTGATTGAGCCTCTGCTCTCCCGGTATGTCATCTGCACCAAACCTCGAGTCGTTGCCATGTCGACACAACCTGCTCAAGCAGAGGAGGGCCAGAAGGCATGGCTATACTGCACAGCAGAGGGTGCACCACCCCCTTCAGTATCCTGGCTGACACCACACAGACGACACATTACCACCAAGAGCACAGGGCGCATGGTTGTCTACAGCAATGGCTCATTGGAGTTTCGAGTGGTAGAGCCTCAGGACAGTGGCATTTACATGTGTGTGGCATCAAATCCTGCTGGCAATTCTACACTGACGATAACATTAGATGTCAAAAGCCTGGGCCTCAGAGATGGGGCTCTCTATACTAACCATAGCTTCATTTACGACCCTGAATACAATAGCTCTCTGATCAATGGCACAGAGCATGATACTATCAGGATGGTGTTGGACTTCACCACTATTCTTGTGTCTACAGCAATGGGCTGCCTGAGCTTCCTAGGCGTGGTTTTGTTCTGTTTCCTACTGCTATTTGCCTGGAGCAGAGGCAAAGGCAAGCACAGAGGAAGTGTGGACATTCAGTATGTTCCCCGCAAGAGAAAAGGAGCCAACAATGAGCTCACAGAGACCAGTGGCCCCCGACGAGTCAACATGAAAATGATCTAAGATGTTTTTGAAATAGGATAGTTGACTTTAAACAACTAAACCTGTGGTCCAGCTGCAGTCATTAAATACAAAGTGGAAGGAGAAAAGAGACCTGTAACAGCTATATGGCAGGCTGGTAAAGATTTTTAAGCCAGGCCACACACTTGAATATCATAGTGTGGTTGTACGAGTCTGTATAGAAATTTACTACAAGAATTTATAGGCATGTGTCTGCCTATATTATATATGGATGTATTTAATTGTAAGTTTACACATGCTATTTCAAACAAAAATCATCTATTCCAAAAATGTTTGCACATCTTCTGCAATTATTTGTCTGTGGACAGCATTATTTGGACAGTGCACACACACGTGCAGAGAATGAATCGTTGTGTTAACATCATATTTGTGAAGATAATTTGTCTATTTATACACGTTTTGGGTTTGACTATTATTAATCTTAAAATTGCTGCAAATACTCAAAACTGTCTTCCCCGACAAGCGACGTATCTACAGGAAAAGCCTCAGCAGTGCTGTCTTGTGAAGTGTTTGGTTTTGCTCTGAATCACTATTCTCTCCTGAGAGATCCTCTAGTTAGCAGAGCCTCTGGGAAAAGAGAAGAATCATTTGCCATTTTGTTGTGAAGATCCAATGTGTTGCAATGTAAGGAACTCTTTGACATGGTTGGTATGGGGGGCTGTGTTTGTGACTCAGTGGAAATCTGTGAAACTCTTTTTTGATGTTCTGTCAAATGCTGCTCAGATGTTTTTACTTAATAAATATATTGGTATATTTTCCAAAGAAAATAAATATGAATCATATAACTTAATTGTTGTGACCGTCATGTTCTACATTTTTTTTTCTTAACCCTATATTCAGCCACTTTAATGTCCCTCTATTTTAGTGATATAATTTAATACTACCCTTTAACTTGATATTTATTAAAAGTTCTGTAATATGCTGCACATTTTGAGTGCTGCAAGATAGCATTGCTGTGAATTATGCTGATGAATCTGACACCTTATTACCATCTTTTTGTAGTGCAGAATCTACTCCTACTTCTTATTTCAAAGACTTGTGTCACTTGTGTTCCATGAAGGCCAAAATCATATTTTTTATACCCACACAGATTTAGACTCTTTAACCAGTGGGTTTGATGTTTTTACTTATACACAGTGGAATTAAACAAAGCTGCCATGATTGTATTACAAAATGATGACTATTATTATAAGCATTGCATTTGTCAATTCACACAAGACTTCATTCTGAAACAAAATATATATGTAAATATATTTTGTTTCAGAATGAAGTCTTGTGTCTTGTGTTCGTGCACCTCTTATTAGGCATATTTGATTTTCTAAGTAAAAATAAGTTAACAAATCCTTTATAAAGACATGGACAGTTTTCAGTTTAACATATTGAAATCAAATGAATCCCAACATTTTGACTTCAAGGATACTGGCCCATTCAATATTTGCTATTTTATAATTCTGTTTCTATAGCAATTTGTTAACTAGTTGACAGCTACAAATAAAAACCATATATAATATATTGTAATTTCCTCAACTTTTGCACAAGACTGTAGACAATAAAATTTAATGCTTTGTGAAACATGAGGTGACAGGCGTAAATGTTCATAACCTTATTGTGCAATATAACAAATAATAAAAAAAAACGCCTTGGTTCTGTTTTAAAGTTTACATACAGTTTTAATATTTTCTCGTATATAGACAAAAGTATTTCCTTATTTTTAATATGCACCTAGAATTTTTAATACCAATACTATCTAGACGTACATTGTGGAAGTATGTAAACCTTTCTATTTTTAATTACTAATGTTATGTGTTCATAATCAGTTCAATCTGTTATGACTAAGTTTAAACATCAGGGTTGGAGTTTGTGGAAATGTTCTTAACAATTTTATTTTTCTCTCTAAAACAAATTGCAGTATTTAAAAGTATACAAAAATTCACTTTTTGATTTAAATAGAACACCTTATACCAACTGTCAAGCAATAATAATAATTTTGTAATAATGTTATAATTTTATAATTTTACCTGCTTTGCAACCACATGGCTTTGTAACCACAATTAACTGTTACCCAACAATTACCAATTACATTCAAATGCTTTTGTTACAAATTTAAGCAAATTTAAGATCTTGTGGACTGGTCAGATATCAGTCCTAAAAACACCTAAAACATCAGCAAATCAGCATCTCACTATGTAAAAGTTAAACAATCGTGTTGTTGGAATGACCAAAAAATAAAAGAAACATAAAATGGTTTGAGGCAAATGGCCAAGACAATGCCTAACATTTATTTAATAAGACCTAACCAGTTGTGAAAAAAAGCAAAGATGTCTGTATACACACAATACAACCGTAAGCAAATGAAAAAAAGGTCCATATTCAGGAACACAAAGCTATAAAATTTAACTACTGTATAAATAAATTCATCTAAGCATTAAAAGATTTTTTACCTCGCAACAAACTTAAAAATGTTTAAAAATATGTTTTACCTCAAAGATACTCCAGGACAACCTCTGCTTCAGAGCGTTGCAGAAGTCTTGGTAAATAATCTACAATAATTCTGATTTTATTGTAGTTATTAATCATTTGAACCATTTTGAATTTGTATTCCATAAATGTCATTACAGTCCAACTGAACAGATGGCAAAACTAATGGTCATCCAATTAGACTTAAAGCTTTTATTAATGCATAAAATTACTGTGCCAAAGATACGCTAAAGGACTATGTAACAAAATCATCCATAGTGTTTGTAAAACTGGTGACTTTTTCAATCCATTATCTGAGGTTGTGTCGCCATCACTTTATGCCAAAGAAGAAATAAAAACAAAAGTAACAGCAGTTCATCCATAAAGCAACAGATCAACAACAGCTCACAGAATGAGGCAATAAACTGAATATTTCTGTCTATCTCTAGTTACAACCATTTTGGCAGAACTGGCAGATGTCAACCCTGTGTAACAGTAGGCAGTTGTCTTGCCAACAGTGAGATTTGGTGGTGAAATAATAGTCTGTGGCTGTGTAAAATGTTTAGGACTGGGGCTTTTTGAATCCAATAAGAGAAAGATATAACATGCTTCAACATATTTGTGCATGTCTATTTGCACAAACTGTGGCCATAAAAATTGTTTGCTGCATTTTATTCCTATGGTAAATTAAATGAATCAAAAAGAACAGGACCAACTTCATACTAATGCTCATTAAAAGAAATGTTCTGCTTCAGTATCTTGTGTACGTAAATGTTTGCGCTCACATGCCGTTAAGTAGACATTTAGCTTTAAAAAAACAGTAATGACATTGTGTCATACATGTACAGTAAACCCCCAACTGTCCGATTGATAGCCCCACACCTTAAACACTGAGCTACCTCACCCTCTGTTTTTGCTGAGAAATTGAATTACTCAAGCTGAATGAAAAGTAAACCATGTTAGTGGTTTAAAGACAAATGTGAACTTAAAGAAAACTGGTGTGATCAGAATGTAGTTTGTAAGGCATCAAAAACAAAAATGGAACCCACTGTTTATTTAACGTGTAAAATCTTGATTTTAAAAGTCAGTTTGGACTAAAGGTTGTAGGCTCTGTGATGTAAAGCTTAATTTGTGCATATTTATTTGGCAAGATCTTCTATCAGAAAGCCAGATAATTTATATTTTACAATACAATTAATTTCTGTGTTGTGTTCTGCCAGATATTATTTACACAGTTAAGCTTATGCTAATTAAAAATGTGGTTTAACATTTAACTCTCTTTTAGCAGAGAACTGTGCTGGAAGTAAAGAAAGTTCAGAGCTTTTAGTCAAGTCCCCAATGTTGTCAGTATTTCACATCAGCCTGCCAAATAGAGAAAAGCAGGAACAAAGCGTGCTAGAGGATCAACATGTCACACACTGAGTGCCAATCTTAAATCTCATAGCTCCCTTCATATCTTCCAAAAGCATCACAGCTACAGACACTATATACACACTCCCAAAACACAAACAGCATGTACATCCTATAAGTGCTGGTCTGTTTTATCCCAGTTGTATAACAATGGTCAGCCTGGGGTCCCCAGTTGACCCTGTGGAATCAAAGGCATTGCTTTTTGTTTTGGTGCGCTGATGCACTAGTGCCATTGTGTTGTAAACAGACCACTGGCAAGACTGGTCAGCAATAAAAATAATAGCCCCCTTCACTCCATGTAAAAGTGCATCTTCACTCTTCCACACCAGCGCATGCTTAGAGGATGAGATGGGTATAGGGAAACAACTCAGGCAGGCTTAATAGCTCAATGAAGAGGAAACATGACAACCACTAATTAGTGTAATGTGCATGATCAAGGGACAATTTGTCAGTGAAGGAATTTACAGAGAAGTCCAATGTCATATAGAGGATAAAATATAAGCATCAACACTTGGACAAACACACTCTTTACTCTAAAGAAGAGCCACTCTTGTGTAATGAAAAGTAGTGAAGAGGCAGTGCCCGATGTGAGCCAATGGCTTTTCCACTGTGCTGTCTAGTAACCTGGCCATTAAATGCATGGAAACGGTTGCTAGGCGCTCCCTAAAAGTGTTGCTAACGGTGCCGCACTATTGTTACCATGACAACTTGAATGCCTATATCTCTTCCTCTGTTAGTCTGGAAAGTCACGGAGGAATCATCTGAATGGAGAATCTTGTCTTGCATGATAAGACCTGTTGCCAAAAAACAAAAGGCATATTTACATTTATTGTAGAGACTGGAGATGCTGAAAAATTTTGGTATCTGTGATTACACTGACATAATTTTATCAGTTATTTGTTAAGCTACTCATAAGCAATGAGGATCAAACTTGTCATAAATCATGTAATGGATGAGGGTATATTGCTTTTCTAATAGTAGTTATAGTTGTGTGTGTGTGTGTTTGTGTGTGTGCAATATAATGAAACAATAATATAATGCGCAAATGTAAAAGCATTATCAGCCCACCATAATTTTTCCACACCTAATCTGAATCAGTTAAACTTGGATCTCAGACTGGTACTATATATTTAAATTAAAATGCATGTTTAAAACAGCAAAACAACTGCGATTTTCATGCATGTATGTATTTTTTAAAAATGTGTTGATTTTGTTTGTTAACTTGATGAAGTAAAAGTATTATACCTTGTTATGTTTTCATTTACTGAACTTTGTATTTTTTTTTTTTTTTTTAACTTGCCCAAGGCTTTTAAGCAGTGATCCAGTGTTTGAACTGCATCAGAGGTTTAACCATGTTTTGATCACAGTTCTGAAGTTGTCTTCTGAGCTTTGTCTCCTCAGGTCAAAACAAGACCTTCCTCTGAACAATCTTTCAAAAAAAAATTGCCTGTTCAGACTTCATCTGTCACAATACTTTGCCATTTCTAATCTGCCTCAGAATAACAAACAATAAAAAAAATGGATCTGGACATAAATACAGGCGGTACGGTGGCTTTTAGTGGTTAGCATGTTCGCCTCTCAGCGCTGGAGATTCCCGATTCGAATCCCAATCTGGGTGGAGTTTCCATGTTCTTCCCGTGTCTGCGTGGATTTCCTTCGGGCTCTCCGGTTTCCTCCTACATCCCAAAAAACATGGATTCAAGGTAAATTGAATGCTTTAAATTGGCCTTTATAGTATGTGTTTTCAAGGATGTGTATGTGTATGGCTGTGTGTGTGTGAGTGTGTGCCCAGCGATGGATTGGCGCCCTGTCCTGGCTGTATCTGCCCAGTGCCCGAGATGTTCTCCCCTGGATGGCATGACAGAGCGAACACCTCAATTCCTCTGTGAACATACTCCTAACTTTATTTCAGCCATTATGTCATTACTGAGAGTACCAAGTTAGCTTCTTCGTCTAGCAGCATTGTTGGTGGTGAGTGACAATGCTGTAAGGCTATAGTGGGGGGTCATAAAGCCATGCATTCCTTCTGAGAAATAATGTTTAACACAAACGAGTTGTAGCGTTCCAAGTTCCAAATGCCAGTTTTAGTAGCCGAGGATTGCGGCGCCATGGCTCGGGCCTCCGGCTACTGCCCGATCCACAATGCATCGAACCCCTATTACTACTAGAGTCAGAAATGATGCAGACTCTGTACCGGTCTGTTGTGGTGAAAAAGGAGCTAAGCCACAAAGCGAATCTCTCGATTTACCAGTCGGTCTACGTTCCTACCCTCACCTATGGTCATGAGCTTTGGGTACTGACAGAAAGAACGGGATCTCGAGTACAAGCGGCCAAAATGGGTTTCCTCCGCAGGGTGTCTGGGCTCTCCCTTAGAGATAGGGTGAGAAGGGTTAGGGTTATGGTTAGTGTTAGAGGAACTCTGAGTAGAGACGCTACACTTGCACGTCGAAAGGAGCCAGTTGAGGTGGTTCGGGCACCTAGTAAGGATGCCTTCTGAGCACCTCCCCAGGGAGGTGTTTTAGGCAAGTCCTGCTGGGAGGAGACCTCGGGAAAGACCCAGGACATGCTGGAAAAATTATATCTTCCAGCTGGCCTAGGGGACACCTCGGAATCCCCCCAGTTGAGCTGGTAGAGGTGGCTGGGGAGTGGGCCTCTCTCCTTAGGTTGCTGCCCCCACGACCCGGACAAGCGGAAGATAATGGATGGATGGATGGATGGACAAACAAGTTGCATTGTGCTGGAACACAAACTCTGGTTGTGCAGTTGTGATGACATTGGCATCCTACCTTTGCATTTAAATGTGTTGGTTTTTGCTTTAAGCTTACATTGTGATATTGGTTTGCTATAGAGACAGCACAGGCAAAAAACACCCACAGGCCAAAAATATGCATCTAAGGTGTGTGTGTGTCTGTCTGTCTGAGTGAGTGAGTGAGTGAGTGAGTGTGTCCAGCAATGGAATGAGGCCCTGTTTAGGGTGTATCTGCCCTCCCCCCCCCCCACACACACAATATATGCCACTAATGAAAAATCGACAAAAAAGTAATAATAAATAACTGCACCATCTAGTGGTGCAGGTACAAAACCCTGCCTAAATATGTAAAATAAACCAGTTTTACTAGAGCAGCTATACATCATTACACAGATTTTCTTTTATACACAGCTTCAGTTTTTTGCATTTTAAAACATATTTTTAATGGAATCATATTGTTTAAAACCTTTACAAATACATATCTTCTTCTTCTTCTTTGTCTTTCGGCTGCTCCCTTTCGGGGTCGCCACAGCGGATCTTCTGCCTCTTCG